>JAWQRP010005834.1:0-10302 GCA_033557875.1 Quadriops clusia
CCAAACATGTGGAACCTATTATGCAAAACTGTACATAGGAATCAATTAAATATTAAAGACCTTGAGAAAACAGACAAAAAGGAAATAAATCTTTAATATATAATTAAAAAATCCGTATGAAATTAATATAAATATTAAGTTTTTAGTGATATTTTGATAATGACCTTTTGTTTATTTTTATTAAAGATTTGTTTTTTACTTTCGTTAATGGGATTTTAAAAATCTAACAAAGACATTTTTTTATTATTATTTCATTCTTTTGTTTTCTTTGTTCTTTTCATCGGCGTTTTGCTCGTTACTAAAATTTATCACAAGCACAATTTTTAAAGTGTTTGTGGTTGTGATAAATTTTATAAAAAAAATATACTGTTAAGAAGAAGCTCTCAAAGTAACGAGCGAAACGTCGATGAAAAGCACAAAGAAAATAAAAGTATGAAACAATAATTAAAACATTTCTGTATTGGACCTTTAAATTCCTCTTAAAACTGTCAGTCCGAATAAAGCTGGTCGTCAAAAAGGGACATTACGTTTATTATATGCATGCAATAGTGTGAAACGTGCGTAAAAAATTGCCTTTGAAGTCCGAACAAAGCTAACTATCAGGACTCTGCCTATTCCGCCGAATTAAATGTCGCATCTGCTGTCTTGGAATTCTAAATATGTATCACTAGAGAACTCGTAACGCGATCCAAGTTCTGGGCGTATCAATAACCGTATAGCTCCACCTCTAAAAGTATTCTTGGTTGCATACCATCAGACATCGATCCATCAAAAATAGCTTCGTTTTTACGTTTTTTTTTTTGAAAATTAGGGATCACATCAAAAAAATTTATCAAAATGAAATTAATTATTCATTGTTACCTTTGTCCGGACTAGAAACTTTTTTCCTTGTTTTATGACAACAAGACATAAGTTAAAAATTTCGGATAAAAGGGCATCATCCAGACGTACACAATGATAATTAAAACCTTTTGGCGAAAACCGCATATTCCTAGGTTAAATAGCGTCGGAAAAATCTGCAATACTAGGTTTGCGCGAAGCGCAACCCTCATGTCTTGTGTGGCTCGCGAACGAGCGAAGCGAGTGAGCGAGCGCATCCGTAGTTATATTAATTGGAGGAAACGAAGGCCGCAGGCCGATAGTGTTGGTAAGACATGAGGGTCGCGCGAAGCGTAGCGCGACCCTCATGTCTTGTGTGGCTCGCGAACGAGCGAAGCGAGTGAGCGAGCGCATCCGCAGTTATATTAATTGGAGGAAGCGAAGGCCGCAGGCCGATAGTGTTGGTAAGACATGAGGGTCGCGCGAAGCGTAGCGCGACCCTCATGTCTTGTGTGGCTCGCGAACGAGCGAAGCGAGTGAGCGAGCGCCTATTATCTTGATATTATTCGGAGGATGCGAAGGCCGCAGGCCGATAGTGTTGGCAAGACATGAGGGTCGCGCTTCGAGCGACCCTCATGTCTTGTGTGGCTCGCGAACGAGCGAAGCGAGTGAGCGAGCGCATCCGTAGTTATATTAATTGGAGGAAGCGAAGGCCGCAGGCCGATCGTGTTGAGAAAACATGAGGGTCGTTCTTCGAAACGTTTTATGTGGCTTACGAACTTCGTTTAACTCTTATATGTGGTCAAACTTAAATTCGCTTCAGTTTATGTATGCAAACTTAGAGTAGCGCGTACACACTCAAGCGAGCACGAGTGTTGTGGTGAACTCCCCACAACACACCCGAGCACATCAGGAATTCTAGTAGCCGGCCTAAGTGTAAGGACGAACAGGATAACGCATCGGAATAGTCCTGTCGGAGGCCCTTTCGAGGCCGCCGCGCCGGAGTGATGGAATTCCTGCGGATGATATTAAACAACAGAATCCTGGAGGAGACCGCCAGAGGAATAACAATGTAGCGGAAGGTCTATAATTGGAATATCTACTTCGGCCGAGGTGGACTGGACTGGACTGACTGGCAGGATTGTAAATTAGAGGCCGGGCCCTCGCCGGTCCTCCTAATGGCCCTTGGAGTGTCGCAACACTTTACTTTACTTTGATTTGCTTCGTCGCTTTGTTTCGCTGATCCTGCCAGACCAGAAGCTCTCGGAATCTGGAGTCTAGACTTCGGTTAGTCCTTTCGTTACATTCCGGAGGATTCGAGTGGACTCCTGTCGTTGAGGGCCTTGTTAGGGGTCGTTCCACTTCTGCAAATTGAAATGATTAGAACAAAGAAAGAGTAGGAGGAATAGAACGAATAGTACAGATTAAGAACGAATAGTATCGATTAAGAACGAATAGTACCGATTAAGAACGAATAGTACCGATTAAGAACGAATAGTACCGATAAAGAACGAATAGTACCGATAAAGAACTAATAGTACCGATTAAGAACGAATAGTACCGATAAAGAACGAATGGGACCAACAGAATGACAGGACGATTAGGACGAATGGAACAAATATGAACTACAGGTAGTTTTTGTCTTTAATACCTTTCTGTTGTTAATTAAAATGACCTGTTCGAAGAACTGATCTGTCTGTTAGTACAAAGAATAAAACAAATAGAAAGAAATAGAATAAAGCAAATGAAATGAAAAAAACATTTACGTGAGAAATATATGGAGATTTGGGCGGTAGGTTTACATGAATCCTGAAATGCTAAATAGGTAGGTAAAGCTTTTCAGCACGCACAGAGGTCGCATAAAAGTTTTGGGGAATTCTCTTACTCGCATATACGCGAAGCGAAGGGTCCTGGAGGTGAGAGGTCCTGGAGGTGAGAGGTCCTGGAGGAGAGGGGATGAACTAGTGCGTTTAGCAAAATGCAAATGACGAGAAAGTTGGACCTGGGCAATATAAATGTATAAACAAACAAAACGTGATGCATATTCAAACAGGATAGCGCCCTTTGCGATATCAGCAAGGGTTGCTCTTGAAATTTCCAGGCGACAGGCATCCGAATCAAATGGCCACGAACGGCCAGGACGAGTAATCAAAAAGGACGAAACATCGGAATAACTGACAATGCTTTCAGCGTTTAGGTTGGTTCTTAGTTGAGTTTCTAAAGGGTTGAGGTAACAAAGAGTTAAGTTAGCAACGAGTTTTGTTGGTGAAGAGTTCAGTTAGAAAAATTTGAGTTGGCAAAAATTTGAGTTGGCAAAGAGTTGTACTAGCAAAAAATTGTATTAGCAAAGAGTTTTATTAGAAAAGAGTTTTATTAGCAAAGAGTTATATTAAAAAAGAGTTGTATTAGCAAAGAATATTAGCAAAAAATCGAATCAGCAAACGGATGAGTTAAAAAGAGGCCGATTCAAACTCACCCCTTTTTATTATCTCGCACTGTATGAACGCGAAATAAATTTCCAAGATAAACAAGATTAATGAAAATCCCTTGTAAAAACCCGTTTTGTTTTGAGTTTTTCCAGCGGGCGAGATATCTTGGTGGCAATCCGTTTAGCCGCACACACTTTCCCGGCAATACGATTTTTGTTCAAAATTGGCGCTGATAAGGGCGTCCAGCAAAAACAACTGTTTTCAATGCGATTTTTATCCTTCCAGAAAATAATTAATTTTTTTTTGTGAAGCTGGCGCCGGCTTCATATCGCAAATAGTTTTAAATCCAACGAGAAAAGTACCCTTCGGCCGTATTTTTTGCAGCGTTATTTTAATAACTATTTTTCTGCGAGAAACTTAATTAATTCGAGTGGTGTGTTAGCTGGTACGTTTCGAGCGGGGAGTTCATCAAAGGAAAATAGATGAAAATTAAAATATTTGAAAATTAAAATATATGAAACTTAAAATAGCTGAAAATTAAATTAGATGAAAATTAAATTAGATGAAAATTAAAATAGATGAAAATTAAAATATAACAAAATGAAAATATACGAACATTAAAATGTACGAAAATTAAAATAGATGAAAATTAAAATATACGAAAATGGAAATATACGAACATTAAAATATACGAAAATTAAAATAGATGAAAAAGTAAATAGTCCAGAATAGGCGCTTTTCAAATTATAATATTCAATTTAATAGTTTAATAATTTAATTAGCCAAACATCGGGCGAATCGTTTGAAACGTAATCCTGCCGCAGTCAGGATAATATGAGAGTCCTTTAATGGGCCATATAGCAAGCAGTATTGCCAACAAATACGTAACGAACTGGTTCTCTTTGACCAGAACATTGAGCCCATTCAACTAACACCATTGAAATTGTGGCGCATGCGAGGCCCTCATGGTGCACCAGCATGTGGCATAACATAATACGAGTGTAATTAAGAAATGGCCCAGAAGGGCACTAAACGCCAGCATTTAATTAAAGGCTCGTTTTCTGTTGCACATGTACGCCATTCATTAGTTCGGCCAAATAGACAAATAATGCTCACGCATACATACATACGCTTTTAGAGAGATTTCTATTTACTCCCAACAGATACACACACCCACACACACACACACACACACACACACACACACACACACACACACACACACACACACACACACACACACACACACACACACACCCACACACACACACACACACACACACACACACACACACACACACACACACACACACACACACACACACACACACACACACACACATACACACACACAAACACACAAACACATAAACAAGTACATATATAGTAATGCATATATATATATATATATATATATGAACTTATAACAATTGGGAAATTAAAATCTAACTTAGTTCTAAATTAAATCGAGATTACTTTATTATTTTTTGTGGGTTTTCCGCGTACAACAATACCCATATTGTGATGCAAAATCTTAATTAAGTCACTAAGTTATGCATTTCATTCAATGCAAAAGTTTGACTGGTCAACTGCACGTGGCTCTGTATGTACCTGATATCAGTATAAGCCATAGACGTTTTAACTCGTTCTATTTAGCATTTCACGGCCCATTATATGGGTTTTACTGCAATAATTTATGATCTATTCAGTGTTTGAAACATGTATGTATTTCTTTCATTTCACCTATAAGACTAGATAACTATTTGTGTTACTTGGTTAAAAGTAAATGTACCAAAAATGTAAAGGAATGCAAATGTAACGAAACGAAACGAATAGAGGTGTAGTTTGATAAATCGTTCAAGCAGAACCAAGCCATGACTCGACAAAGTGTGTCTAAGGGTTATCGTACAGCTGAAGGGAGTCGAGGAGCTCAATACTAATTACCAGCATAAATTAGCTATTTAATTTTAGCCCCTCAAGCAAGCTGGAGCTGGACAAACATGTTCACGAAATATTTGCTCAGCAAACTCTTCAGAGGGAAAACAGAGAAACTACAAGGAAGGCAAGCGAATAAACGAATAATAGGAAAGTACCAGCTCGAGGCGAAAAAAGGAGTTTTAATTGAAAAAGAAAGCCCCAGCGAGGGGCATGATGTTTTGCCGGAGTCGTTCCCGGAATTATTGCCCCCGGAGTCCCGGATTCTAGTGCATGCAGACGGCAGGTTGAAATATCGGTACTTAAGGGGCATTAACAAACGGTTTAGATGCTCTTGTATCGAATCGAATCCTTTTCTTTTTCGTCCTTTTATTGCATTTTCATCCTTAAATGGAAAGGGAAACAGGAACACTAAACTAAAGAGGTGCAATCAATAAGAAGGTACATACATGTATTTAATGAAATATTTTTTTGAAACAATGAAAATGTACGTTATTTTTCACTCAATGAACAAATTAATTGAAGTAATGAAGGAGCGTACATTGATGAATAAAATACTTATGGTGCATTATATTAAAATCACCATACCTACATAATTAATTAAAAAGTTCATTGTTTTAATAACTTTTTTTAAAAACTAGTACATTACTTCAATGAAATGTAGTGTTGCTTCTATGTACTCTGTGCATTTATTTCATTCATATCATCTATTGTTTTTTGTTTGATATTTTTGTCAGTGTAGATTAACCCTTTTTGCCGAATTCAGGAGCTCATGAATTATAATAAATCATTGTTCAGGGCGAGAGGGCGCGGACAATTGCGCGCTGAATTTAATTACCAATTTCATAAAATATGACAAAAACATAATATATGTTCGTTTTATTCAATTAACTCGCCGACAGATGGAAATTTTCAGTAATAGGATTAAATTCTTGTTTCGAATTATATGTAATTTCGTCGGCGTAATAATATTCTGTCTAAGCTTCACCCATTATTATTATTCACTTGTATTGAGAGTTCATTCCTCGCTTTATTTATAATTCTTTTATTTGTTGAAGATATTTTTATCTTTGTTTGTTTTAAATATTTGTATATTCTTGGACTTATAATTATAAATATAATATATATTCTTGGGTTTTTAGTCCTTATATTATATTGTTAAACAAATAAAATATTTCCCCTGATGAAGCGGTCAAACCGCGAAACGCGTCGGGAAAATACATTTAATTTAATAATATAAGGACTAAAAACCCAAGAATATATATTATATTTGTTTGTTTTTATCCTTGTTTACGGTTTCCATCGCTTTTATCAGTTTTTTGTCAGTTTTTATCAGTTTTTATCAACTTTTATCAGTTTTTGTCAGTTTTTATCAGTTTTTATCAGTTTTTATCAGTTTTTATCAGTTTTGATCAGTTTTTATCAGTTTTTATCAACTTTTATCAGTTTTTATCAGTTTTTGTCAGTTTTTATCAGTTTTTATCAGTTTTTATCAGTTTTGATCAGTTTTTATCAGTTTTTATCAACTTTTATCAGTTTTTATCAGTTTTTGTCAGTTTTTATCAGTTTTTATCAGTTTTTATCAGCTTTTATCGAATTTTTATCGGTTTTTATCGATTTTTCATCATTCATTTTCATCGGTTTTTTTATCGTTCCTTTTCATCGGATTTTTATAGTTCCTTTTCATCGGTTTTTTATCGTTTCTTTTTGTCATTCTCTCTAATTATTCTCTCATATTCTTCTGTCTTATTATTTATTCTCTCTTGTTACAATCCCTCCAACAATAGATTTTAACGAGTGCAGTGCTTAAGATTCGCCAACTTTTTGCCTCGCCCTCCGAGATTTCCTCCTAATGGCTTTCGCATTGATAAAACGTTTGTCTCGTCGTCTAGCCTATGTAAACATTTTTTGCCCTCGCAATTTATTACTGTCGAATCATGAATCGATTAAGCATACAAAGCGGAGAACAACCGCAACAAGCTCGTCTGTGACTCTTCGAAAAACCCGATCGCTTCCTTTCTCTTATTCCTGCATTGTGTAATCAGAATTCGGAATCTGTTTTATGATGGAATTTGTGCGAGCAGCGAAACGGGGATGACGAACTTATGCCACATGAATGGTCGGGAAAGTGAGTCAAGGAACAACTGAGCGAGTGAGCCAGCGAGCGAACAAGAAATCAAGCGAGAGAATAAGAAAGCGAGCGTGTAAATGAGAATCGAGCGAGAGAATGAGAAAGCGAGCGAATGAGTCAGTGAGTGAGCCAGTGAGCGACCGAGAAAGCGAGCGAGTGAGAAGGCGAGCTGGTGAGAAGGCGAGCGAGTGAGAAGACGAGCGAGTGAGAAGGCGAGCAAATGAGTAAACTCAAGGACGAGCCCGAGAGAACGCGAAAGCCTAATTTGTGTCTAAATGTCAGAGGTACATTACAGCTTCTGCAAGGGATCTTATCAATCTTCTTAATCAATTTAGAAGCGACACTTGATCCCTCCTCGACTGATTCGAGCTCTGCTCTAAACTTTTATGATTAGGTTTGATTTATGGCCGCCGACCGATCGCGAATAAATCTTCCGAGGGCGCAATTAAAGCCAGATAAGCGACGGCTATCATGGAAAAGAACATCCTCAGGATCTCAGGATCCACAGTTCTCAGGATCCACAGTTCTCAGGATTCACAGATCTCAGGATTCACGGATCTCAAGATTCACAGATCTCAGGATCCACAATTCTCAGGATCCACGTAAAATTCCCAGGATTGACTTTATAGAGGCGTGACGAATGAATTATAACAGATTAGTTGAGTAATGTGCCTAGTTCAGGCCTCTCAGGGCGAGCCACAAAGAAGGCCTAGGAAGGATTTGTGATGATCTCGGCCAGGTCAAAGCGTGCGCTGGAAGATTAACGAGCGATGTAGGAACACGCATATCCTGAAAAACTCCAACTTATAGAATATTTCAGGCCGAATCTCGCCCCCTGCGATCTTCCGAATATCCAAATATCGCCTCTTCCTTTTTCTCCTTTCCATTTTCTTTATTACTATTATTATCGGCGAGGCCTTTGCGACCTATTAAATGCATAAATCCCCTTCGGACGCAAGGGCACATGTATTCGTAATAAAGGTACGAGATTAATGCAAAAAGGGCATATGAAAAGCTTTTTTCCCCGTAAAATACTTCGCTCAATTTTACATGCCCTAGTCTCTAGGGGGCCGAGGACGCGAGTCAATCTTTTTCGTCGCTTTGCTTTTCACTTTCCTTTTTTACTTCAAATTGTTTACTACGGATGGATGAGTTTTGCCGCTAGGAATAATAATAGAAGAACTAAAACGTAGCTATGTGCATATTTTAACATTATAGATCAATTAAAGCGAGACGAAATCACGGGGTTGACGGGAGGGTTGTTTTGAATAAAACATGCCTTGGGGCTTAGGCAGAATTTATGAGGGCTAAAAGCATCGAAAACATCGCTACAACGAATAATTTGAGGATCTAATTGTCATTCATCATCGATAACCTGTGTAGTGTATCGTTCAGGTGAACGTTCACACTGTAATGCTCGACTTGTTTCGTTTGATTTTGAGTGATGGATGGAGTTTTGTAAATTATTTATTGAAGGTTTTGATGGATGATAAAACAAACAAAAAAATTTTAAAAAAATCGAAAAAAAAGTGAAAAAAAAACGAAAAGAAAACGATAAAAAAACAAAAAGAAAACGATAAAAAAAACGAAAAGAAAACGATAAAAAAATGAAAAGAAAACGATAAAAAAACGAAAAGAAAACGACAAAAAAAACGAAAAAAAAACAAAGTAAAATAAATAATACGGTGACAAGTTCAGAAAAAAACGTACTACTATTTAATAGTTTGTTTTTTTACGTTTTAAACTCAAAAGTAAATTCCTAGATAAAATACTACAATTAATAAATATTTTTAAACGATATATGTCACTCGAGAGTGTATTAACAGCGAGCGCCCAAAGCGCGAGCGCTTATGAGCAAAGCGAGCAAGACAGCAGTCTCAATAATTAAAAAAAAATGTTTTTCTTTAGTCTCTAGTAGTACTTTACTATTTTTTTTATAATTTAGTAGAATTAGAATTAGATAGAATAAATATTTTTATAATCTTGGACTTGTATAATTATCTAAATTTTATTCTTGGGTATATAGGCCTTTATTTAATTATCAAATTTATTATTTCTTACGCGTACCTACCTAATTATAAAACAATAATAATAAACTACTAGAGACCACGGAAAAAAATTGTTTTTAATTATTGAGATGACTGTCTTGCTCGCTTCGCTCGCAAGCGCTCGCGCCTTCGGTGCTCGCTTTTATAATCTCAACTGGAGTGGGATAATTCAAGATACGGTTTTACAAGAAATCTATTTCTAATAGATATTTAACTCTTCACTTTAGAATCTTAAAACAAATAAGTAATACATTACATATTTTATTATTTTTAATAAGTAATACATTACATATTTTATTGTTTTTAATATGTACTTCAACTACTCTAACCATTAAAAAGTAATAAAACAATTTATCATTCTACCCTAATAAAATATGTATTCCCTGTATAATTAGCAAGCTGTCCGTCTTGCTCGCTTCGCTCGCAAGCGCTCGCGCCTTCGGCGCTCGCTTTAATACACTCAACTGGAGTGAGATAATTCAAGATACGGTTTTATTACAAATCTATTTCAAATATTTTAACTCTTCACTTTAGAATCTTAAAACAAATAAGGAATACATTACATATTTTATTATTTTTAATATGTACTTCAGCTACTCTAACCAGTAAAAAGTAATAAAACAATTTATCATTCTACCCTAATAAAATATGTATCCCCTGTATAATTATCAAGATGTCCGTCTTGCTAGCTACGCTCGTAAGCGCTCGCGCCTTCGGCGCTCGCTTTTATAATCTCAACTGGAGTGGGATAATTCAAGATACGGTTTTACAAGAAATCTATTTCTAATAGATATTTAACTCTTCACTTTAGATTCTTAAAACAAATAAGTAATACATTACATATTTTATTATTTTTAATAAGTAATACATTACATATTTTATTGTTTTTAATATGTACTTCAACTACTCTAACCATTAAAAAGTAATAAAACAATTTATC
>JAWQRP010005835.1:0-10300 GCA_033557875.1 Quadriops clusia
CAAAAAAGCAAAAAAGGGCCAAATCGACTCAAAATCGCTCAAAACGTCGAGAATCATTAAAATCTCAAAAATTTTTTTCCGCATGATCACTATACTTTCTCTGCGAGAAAGTAAAAATGTTATTTACTTTTTAATCACCTCTAAATAAATGAGTTATATGACATCCAATTTTGCTCTCAAAAACGGAATTCTCGTAAGAATTCTTCCAAAAATGGACGTGGACATCCAGAAGCTAATGTAAAACCTACTTGCAAAGACTCAAGTCTGTCGGACGTGTGGTTGAGCCATTTCAGAAATTTGATATGTATAGATTTTATATGTACATGGGGCTCTAATTAAGAACTCAATTATACTCTGACTTTCGGGAACAGTATTGTTAGGAATACTATTCTTATTTTTCTGTTTAATTTTAATCGTTTCATCTACTAAGTTACCGTAATAAACTTTATTCACTGTCATTTCCTTAATAACATTAAATTTTTTCCTGTAGAAGATTTTATTAAATGGACTATGAAAAAATATATCTTATAAAATATATACACACGTAAAAATAAGGATTATTGCACAAAATACACTTCTTTATTTTGATATATAGATATTCATATAGAATATATCTAACCCATTAATGTGGACATAAAAGTTAATTGAACAACTATAATGTGATGACTCTTATTACATCATTCTTTTCATTATTGAGACAAAAGTTTCAGTTCCTGGCAGTGAATTTTTCAACATTCAGAAGTAGTCGATATCATCAGAATTGTTGTCCCAATTGTAAATATAATCAATGGAGACTTAAGCGATGCTCAATTTAGTCAGTACGTGATGAAATGATAGTGAAATGTTATCTCGGAACGTGTTCTCAGCCACATCTTATCTCCACAAACTCATGTTCCAGATTTGTTTGATTATTTAACATGATACCAAAGAACAAAGAATTGTTGATACTTTTCCTCTTCTCTAATTTAAGTTGCCTGGAAAATTAATTCTTGTATACTAAGCTATGTTCTACGTGCAGTAACTGCTCCACATCATAAAGCAAGCAATAAATTAACAAAAAATAATTAGAAATATTTGGTACAAAAGACACCCTATTCTAGCCTATTATTTATATTGTTTTGTAGAAGGTGCACTGATAGTCTAAAAATACTTTTTATTCTTATCAAGCGTCGGCTTCTTCGATCCTTAAGTAAGTCTGTATATTTCTCACGTAATTGATTATCAACTGATTAATAATTGGTCTAATAATTAGATAGTGACAATGGATACTTTCAAATTAGAGAGAATGCCATCGACACTAATAACGTAGATGTGTTTCAGACATCACGAAAACACGTCCGGCATAAAAGTTGGACATTTTAATTAATAATTAATGAAATTCTTTGTACTCAGTTATTAAATTAAAGTTACTGGATAATAAAACCTTAAGTAATCATATTTAAAAAAACACACAAGATGACTGCTACTAAAGAGTCAAGTGAGGGTAAGGCTGAGGTCAAGAACAACTCCAAAGATGCATTGGACACTTATTTTTCCGATAACAAAGTGGAAATCCCTGATTCAGAAAAGGTAGTATATTAATGTAGAATATTATAATTATGCATTTATGTGTAAATATTTCATTAAATTAGTGTGAATTATGAATTTATTTTTGTCTAAAGGAAGGTTTCAGTTTTCGCAAACTTTGGGCCTTCACAGGGCCGGGTTTTCTGATGTCCATTGCGTATTTGGATCCGGGGAACATCGAAAGCGATCTTCAGAGTGGGACAGTGGCCAGAAATAAACTGCTATGGCTCCTCTTAAGTGCAACAATTCTTGGATTTATGATGCAAATGCTCGCCACTAAATTGGGGGTAGTTACGGGCTTACATTTGGCCGAAATGTGCTACAGACAGTACAAAAAACTTCCAAGATACGTCGTGTGGATTATGATAGAAATTGCGGTTATTGGATCTGATATGCAAGAAGTCATCGGGACTGCCATTGCAATTTATCTGCTATCAGCGAAAACGTTAGTTGATGACTTAAATTTTTGTTGACTTGAGTTCACGTCGTAATTTGTTCGTGTTATTTTTTGTATATGCAGAATTCCATTATGGGCTGGTTGTCTTATAACGATAGCAGACACGTTTACCTTCCTCTTTCTGGACAAATACGGGCTGAGGAAGTTGGAGTTGTTCTTCGGATTTCTAATTGCTACCATGGGAGTAACGTTTGGATATGAGTATGTAGTGGCTGGTCCAGAGCATACTGACATTTTGAAGGGGATGTTTTTTCCCTGGTGCGAAGATTGTGATTCTCAGGCAGTCCTCCAAGCTGTTGGCATCATTGGGGCGGTTATAATGCCCCACAATCTGTATCTCCACTCAGCTTTGGTTAAATCGAGGGATGTTGACAGGAAACAAGAGAAGAAGGTCAAAGAAGCTAACTTCTACTTTTTTATTGAAAGTGCCATTGCTCTGATCTGCAGTTTTATCATTAACGTTTTCGTCGTCACGGTGTTTGCTGAAGGATTGCATCACACCACAAACAATCAATTAGTAAGCGAAACGTTGTTTCCTTTTTCATACTTCTTAAAATGAAAAGTAATAAAATAATTTTAATTTCAGTTGGACCATTGTAACGCTAATGACATTGATGCCGCTGGAGTATTTCCGGTAAATTTTATTTTATACCTTTCAATTCAGTTTCTTAAGAATTAAAATTTCAATGTAATTGTACTTTTCAGAAAGATGATGAATATGTAGATGCAGACATTTACAAAGGAGGAATTTTCTTAGGGTGTACTTACGGGGCAGCAGCTCTTTATATTTGGGCAGTTGGCATCTTAGCAGCAGGACAAAGTTCCACAATGACTGGAACGTATACAGGACAGTTCGTTATGGAGGGATTCTTAAACCTCAGGTGGTTAAGATGGAAACGCGTCCTAGTCACCAGAACCATCGCTATCATCCCCACGTTCTTGGTAGCCTTCTTCAGCGATCTCAACGACCTCACCTACATGAACGACATCCTCAACGCAGTAATGAGTCTTCAGCTACCTTTTGCTGTGATCCCAACGGTTGCATTCACAAGTAACGCAAAAATTATGGGCAACTTTGTGAATGGCATGTGAGTTTCAATTTAAACACGTAAGACTCATTTTGGATGAAATTTAAATTGTTTACACATTTTACTTTCAGAGCCCTGAAGACCGTTTCGATACTCCTATCATTCCTAGTCATTGGAATAAACGTATTTTTCGTATACTCAACTGTAGCGGAAAGTAACCTGGGAACTATACCGATTATTTTCATAATAATAGGGGCGTTTATCTACTTATTCTTTGTTCTATATCTACTTACCCACTTAGTGGTGTCTATAAAGAGTGATAAATTCAATGAGAACAAATTTGCTAATAGATATATCCTTGGAGGTATAGATCCTGATCTTAAGGAGAGTCCGTAAGATTTGAATAAAATACTTTTAGCTTAACTTCAATAAATCCTCTTGTTTTTAAGAAGATTTTTGTTTATTTTTTCTCCCATGTTCCTCGCATTGTTTATTTTTTCTTAGGACGCGCGCTGGTCCAGACAGAATTTGATATGCATGACATTCGTCCTTCAGAGACTTGTATACATATAGGAATCTCCAGACAACATCGAGCATTTAAATCGCGAAAGGTTTACATTCGGCAACCAAATGTAAGCAGAATAACATTAATCCATGTGAGAAATGAACTAAATCAATGACTGCAAATTGTGTGTAATCAAAGCAAATTGTATGTGAGTGAAGTGTTTTAAAACGAATAAATAAAAATAGGTAAGTTAACAAAAATTACAAATCGTGTGCTTAGGTATCAAATAATTAATCGGCATGCCTTTTACAAAAACGCATTTTTGCTAATAGGAAGTGAATGTCAAGGAAATTCGCATCGTAAAGTTTACGAGCGGTTCATTGCGCCCAATTTTATTAAAACTCAGTAAAGTGTAAACGTTGTCAAGGGCGGTTGCAATAAGAAAGGAAGCACCAAGATTCGATAATAATTTAGTTGTAAGGGTAACTGCTTATTTGTACTGCCTTGCACGACAAAAAAGAAAATAAAACTTGTCCTTCCCTAAATATCCGTATGTACTTAAAATATTAATGATTAACTACGTATTGCAATTTATTTCTATGGTCTAATTAAATAACAATAGTAGATACTTTAAATTTTAATGGTTAATTGATACACGTTCATTACTTGATAATATTTAGATAAAAGTATAAAACTTCTATTAATTTTCCGCGTCACAAGCACGTTATATAAATGTTCAAATAAAAATAATTATGTTTGTTTTCTTCTAAATGTATGTATTTACCAAAGAATCTGCAACAAAATGTGTGGGTTTCGTGGAACAAGCACGCGCAACACTTAGAGGCACTTAACACGACTCAAAGACGCGGTTTATCTTCCTGTTTTAATTATTATTTGAGCTGCAAAATGAGAAAATTCAATTAACTTTTTAAATAGAAATGTTCCCTACCTTGAAATTATCGGCCTTATTTGCCTTTTCATTTAACATGCATGTCGCTTAAGTTTTGATTATATCTAATACATACCTACATGAAATAAGTGGAAATATCTATTGTTGTGTGATCGAAATTGCCAACAACCAGTGTACTGTTTGTGCAACAATTTAATGAAATTCATTAAATACAGCCAATGCCGGAACTTCTTTGTTATTATTTATAGCGTTCGAACATCTAAACTTACCTTGAGTGCACTACGAATTTTGGGACTGGATATTTAAATTAAATAATTCCAATCCTGCCTACATATTTCGTTTGTCGTCATGGTCGCGTATTACTTCATCCATCTAATATGAATTTAATTCAAATTTCATTTCGATCGACACCTTAATACGTAATCATTAAATTTAAGATACGACGCATTTCTCACTAACCAATTTTCATTTTTAGTTTTTCAGTAAGATCAACTTATTAATTATATGCGCATTAGTTAATAATTTGCACTGTTACAAGTTCACAATTAACTATTTTGATACAATAATATGTATTTTACTCTGATGCAAGGAAGCAACTTTTTTTAATTGCAGTAATTTAATAGTTCATAAAAAAGTTAAATAAAATGCGTGCTGTAACAAGGTCTAATACGTGCTATCAAATGAAAAATATAATTGCCTATTTTAGTTGTGATATGTATGTCTGCTCACATTATTCCCCATACGTCGTTTTTATCCGTATTTTAACATATCAATTAGCAAATTCGATTTAAATACTGTACATGGCTTATAATAAAGTTATTACTCAATTTGTATTCCAGTCTTTTGCAGGCAAACAAGGCTATAATCGCGCCCATTCGTGTCCACGATGAAAATTGGAATAAGTTTATTTGTGATGGTTTGTGCGATTACTGACTGCAGAAGAACAGAACTGGAAAATTTCTTGGGGCCATTTAGAGCTTGGAAATTGTTCGCCACGCAATTCTTAAAGGACGATACCCAGAGTTTAAGTAACACTAGAGCTTTAAGGATAAATAAGGTAACAATCCATATGAAATCACTTAAGACGTTCTCACAGGCTGGTTTGTACAGAAAGTTCAAGATTATATAAACGGACCGTTCCCTTGCTCCTTAAACAATACAAGAAGCCCTAAGCGTCCTAACACTGTCCACCAGTTAAGGCCAGGAGACATCGACATTATTGGGGCCATCGGCGACAGTTTAACAGCTGGCTTCGGCATAAACGCAATAAGTCCTTTTCACGTATTCCTAGAGGACAGAGGGTTATCTTTTACTGGCGGCGGGCAAGCAACTTGGAGATCAGCCCTCACCCTCCCCAATATTCTAAAGGAATTCAATCCGAAACTCTTCGGCTACGCGCTGGGAACCTCCATTACCATTCAGAAGGCTTCGCAGTTTAATGTAGCTGAAGGAGGCGCATTTTCCGAGGAAATGCCCTACATGTCCAAAATTTTAGTTCAGAGGATTAAAAAGGATCCCAGGGTGGATTTGAAGAAGGATTGGAAAATGATCAACGTATTAATCGGGGGAAATAATTTTTGTGCTGATTTGTGTTACAGAGAAAGCATGGAGGAACTTTTGAGGGAACATAGGGAAGATATGCTTTCGGTTCTAAGAACCTTCAGGGACAATTTGCCCAGAACTATTGTTAATCTCATACCTCCTCCACGTAAGTAATATGTAATTTGTTTCATATTATTAGATAGAGTTTCATTGTGTCATACATTTCATGAGATGCTTTCTTTCTTTTTTATTTGGTAGATTTAATTTGTATCTCTTGCCATACAGATTTATTCAATAAGAAAATAGTCTAGAATATTATAATAGTGACTTACCATGTGGGCATTACGTTTTTATTCAAAGTGATACCGGTCCATTGAATTAAAAACCCATGGGAATAACTCCAACGTGATAACAATGACAAAATTGAGTTGTATCCGTAGATATAAATAGATTCTCGATGTCTCTCCCAATATTCTCAGCTATATCTTTATAATTTTTGATATAGGTACCTAATCATCTCTGGAAGCATCGACATTTTTTGTTTGATTTTTTGGTCAAGATTTCTGGGTTATTGAAATAGAAATTGTGTAAATATTCTAGTCGATGTTATCTAGATTGTTTTAGTAACAAGCTATTTTATTATTATAAGATTTAATAAAGCTTTTTTATTTTTGGATGTATGACTTATTACCATTAAATCAATTAAGGTTGTGAACGGTGGGCGCATTATTCATTTTTATGTCTTTTTTTTAATCTAGTACGAATACCATTTTCTTTAATAAGGGTATTTTTATTTTTAGAAATCAAATCAATACGAAATTATTGAAAGATAACATACCTACGATTAGGTAGGTACATAAATCAAATTAAATTTTGTCCGAACGCGGCTCGCGGAAAAACTTTAAAAATTTTTTTCTTTTTATTTATGTATGTTCATTTTACTATTTTATTATTTAGAATGGAAACGTGTGAATTGCTGTTTAACGACAGTTTGATGTGCGAAGTTTTCACGATTTTTCTATCTGGGTCATTTTTTGTTTTGATACTACGGCAAAAAGTAAAAATTATGTGGCATATTTGTTTGTGTAACATCATTTCACTTCTACCTGTCAAACTTTTGTAAAGTGATTTCAATTAAAACAAAATTAACTTATTTAAAATAAGTACAGATTGTTGATTTCACAATTTTGGTATTAATTTCATCATTGCTGCATCATTAGTCCGTCAATAAATTAAGTTAGTAATTTTCTTTTAATTTACTTGCTTTATAGCTAATAATATATCCATATTCATAAATAAATTTATTATTTCAGACATGAGAATCCTGGCGGGATTCACAGGAAAACCTCCACAGTGTTTTTTCTCACATTCCGCAGAATGCTTCTGCATTGTTGGGCAAGCTTATAAAAATAGACAAAAAGAATTCTCTGAAGTTATGAACCGGTGGATAGAGATAGATGAAGAGATCGCCAATTTGGTCGAATTTGATTTAGACGACTTTACCGTCGTCTTCCAGCCTTTTGTGGTCAACTACACTTTCCCATTGAATGAGAGAGGATTAACTGATTTTTCTTTTATGTCCGTTGATTGTTTCCATTTTAGCCAAAAAGGAAACGCTAGAGGTTGTTTATAATATTAACTATTGATTTATTTTTATATTTTCCGCAACTTGTTTATAAATGTTGTTTTGATTTTTTACTTTTGTCATTCGTTTTAGTTGCGAATTCCTTATGGAATAATCTTCTTGAACCAGTCGGAGCGAAGAATAGTGATGGAGTGGATATTATGTCGAAATTCCACTGCCCTACAGAACAGCAGCCATACATATTTACTAGAAGAAACAGTCAACGTTATTTTATGATTTAAACTAATGGCAACAACCTCTTATCTGTGATATTATCTCAGTTATGGTACGATGAAATGAAAAGAAACAAATCGAACGGTAAAAATCTAGACATGGCATTTGTAATATTTACAACATTATTTTCATTTGAGTAAATAATACGAATAAATGATTAAAGAATTAACATAATTTCTCCGCAAAGTTCCTCATCCACCTTGAAAATGTTCATTCGTCGCTGAACCACAACACCATATTGTTATACTTCGCCTAGTTCTTATATTTAATTACATACTCACGTCAGATTGCAAGACGGATAAATGGATTAACAGTTGGATAAACAGGTGGAGCATTGAAATGTTATACAAAAATTTTAAACTCTTCGTGGAGAATGGGTATTTTTACTAATACATAACATGTAAAAGCCGGAAGTATTTTTTATTTATGTGCCATATGAATATTTACCATTGCCTGGGGTTCATGGTCGTCTTCGTGCGATTCATTTTCCAGAATGAACAATCGTTTGCTCGTTTTTATATCTATCCTTAACCATGCAAGGGCATTTGTACCTACTATGCATATATGTAGTTTGGAAAACACATCGAGAATACAATATTTAGTACTGCTTTGCTGGCTTTGTCTCTATAATATTTCCTCAAAAACATTTTGAATAGGAATAGTAATATTGCATAATAAGCTTTATTGGGCGGAATACTAAAACATTGACAATATTCTCCACAAACATTAACACCTTCTGCGTGAAGTTCACTTTGTATGAGATGGGTTACTTAAGAGGAAATCTATCGTTTCATTTAATTCTTTCCTAGACGATTGCAATAATATGTAACTACATATTAACTAATCGTGATGATCAAACACATTATTAATAAAAATCTAGAAAGCCTTGAAAGTAATATGTACCTACCTTCAAATTTTAATCATTTACTCCCTATCATGTAGGCAATAATTAGTGTTAAATCATTAAAATTCAATAACTTCTATATCTGACGTTCATATACAGTAAAATACATATAAGTAATTAGACCTTAAAGGTCAATTAAATTTAGAAGAGTAAAACAAACTTTATATATAAAAAAACACAAAACCTGTTCCAGGTATGTAAAATTTGATCACGACTAGTGAAAAACACTTGCAGAGACTAGAGAAAAACATTTTCTAAGATGTGATACAAAACTAAAATAATACATAACAAAAATATGTGAGATAAAAACTGTTTTCTCCCGAGCGGATGTAATACGCACTTTACATACCTACTTTTTGCCTAAATCTAAACTATGATAATTAACATTACTCCCTAGACACCTATGAGTTATTATTTCATGCTTGATAGTGGCGCTATTTGCCATAAAAAGTACATACGCGACAAAATTAGTAATCTACTTTATTCCCTTGGGAGTTTTGAGCCTATTATTCCCGCTCGACTGTGCTGCCAATTTCTTTAGAAAACTACATAAGGTGGTCGAATTATGAATTAATGTCAGTCGCATAGATACAATACTATACCTACCAGAATAAAAATTCATAACCTCAACTGTCAAACGTGACGTTTTCCTTAGACAATTATATTATTTTTTAGAAAATAATTATTAACGCACGGGAGAAATGTTTTGTATACACGCTCTGCACTTAGACACATATAACTCCCTCGAATTTATAAAGCCCTCGACTTGCTACGCTCGCCTCGGGCACAATCAAATTCTCGGGAGTAATGCGTTATCTAACTCCCTTGGTGTATAAATAACTATTAAAAAACTTTTATAAAATATTGTTATCATTATTTTCATTATTCCTTCTTAATAGAACATTTCATTATAACTTTAAAATGTATAAAGTAATTTAAATTAAAATTAACATAGAAGGTGGGTACCCACAAATTGACACAGGAAGTTGAGGACATTCCCCGTCGATAAGCAAAAAATATATGTACACGACTCATATTGTTTTTTCTTTTCAAACTATCTTCAATTGAGACAATCCCTGTCTGAGATTTGGTTTTTCAGCTTGATTTTCACTTACTACAATATTTGTTGTAGTTCCCTCTTGGTAATTTTTGAATTGGCTGTTTTTTTTTAATATCCGTTCATAATTCCTTTTTTCTTAGTCTTCTATCTTTTTGCATTTATTTGCTTCTGTTGAATACCAGTTTTATTTTCCAAATAGCGTTTGTATCAGCTCTTCGGGAATTGATTTCACTTGAATTATAGTTCATACAATACATTTAAAGAGATTTACACTAACTGCAAATATTTTAGGTTTTTATATTTATTTTCATGAAATATTATATGATGATAATAATAATAATAAATAATAAACTTTTCTCCCGAGTGTATGTAATACGCACTTTACATGCCTACTTTTGACTTAAAACTAAACTGTAATATCGTACATTATTACCTAGACACCTATGAGTTATTATTTCCCGCTTGATGGT
>JAWQRP010005836.1:0-10299 GCA_033557875.1 Quadriops clusia
AAAAAATAATAAAAAAAAAATAATAATAGGTATCAAATAATAATAACAATAGATATTAAATTTTATTGTTTTTTGATCTTTTCTTTTTAATTATGACATATATTTATTATTAAAACATGCATTACAATTTAAACAGTTCATTTTGTAAACAAGGTTTGATTGTATACATTTATCATCTTATCTTTTATTCTAGAAAAAAATTGTTTTGTTGTGTTTTGATTTTTAATAATAATTTTAATATTAAATTTTTTTAATTTATTTCTAATATTTTCTGTAAGATTTTTTATATATGGTAAAATAATATAATTTTGGTTATTGTTATTGTTTTTTATGTTTGTATTTTGGTTATTTTTAATTTTCTTAATTCTATTAGTTATAATTTTATGAATTAAATATTCTGGGTAATCATTTTTTGTTAAAGCGTTTTTAACTTTTTTAACTGCAGTATTTTGAAATTCAATATTGCTTAATTTGTATGCTCTATCAAATTTTATTATCTTTAAATCTCCTAAAGAAGTTATTATTGTATAACGAAACGTCGAGATAAAAATATATACATACAATAAGACCGTATTATACCCATTATTAAATATTTGTAATAATGGGTATCCATTATTAGAAATATTTAATAATTAAAAAGAAAAGGTCAAAAAACAATAAAGTCATTAATGTATGTTCAACATGCCCAAACTTAAAAAGACTCTAATAAATTGGGTACATAACGATAATAACAATAGGTACATAACGATAATAACAATAGGTACATAACGATAATATCAATAGGTACATAACGATAATAACAGTAGGTATAAGTATGTATAATAACAGTAGGTATACGTATAATAATAACATATAATGATATTAACAATACATGATAATATGTATAACGAAATCGCCCAAGCCAAGGAGCTACCTCCGACGGGCCAGTTCCACGATGTTAAACACGACACTAAAGTAATTAGCAATTATCCTAATTAAGCCTAACAACTTCGCAAATGAATAGAAATGAAAGTCTTGCACATTCAGCTGGCTCGAATATCGCGATAGGAAGTCGCCTGTTTGCTATGCCGATGATGATGCTAAACGAAACAAAAAATAGCCTTTATAAACGAACACAAATGCATACCGTTATTACGTAATGGAGCTGCTTAGGTTTGCTAAATGAATGGAGGATATTCATTAAGAGATAAGTAGCTCACGCGAATTGAAAATATGTAAACAAACAAACTGGACCATATTTTCATAAAATTAACTAAAAGCAAGTACTAGTACAATTTTTAGCAAATACTTTCAAAGTTTGTTTTGTAAAGAACTTCAAAAATTGTTGTGTAAAGAACTTCAAAATTTGTTATGTAAAAAACTTTAAAATTTGTTGTGTAAAAAAACATCAAAATTTGTTGTGTAAAAAGCTTCAAAATTTGTTGTGTAAAAAACTTCAAAATTTGTTGTGTAAAAAACTTCAAAATTTGTTGTGTAAAGAACTTCAAAATTTGTTTTGAAAAAAAAAAATGGAAACTTAAAAACTTAGAAAAATTACAGAAATAGACACAAATTTATTAAAAACGTAAATGTTAACTAATAGTAGATGCAATTACGACATTCCACTACTTTTTCTCCATCTTCACTCATAACAAGACTGCAAGGCTTTTAAGACCGGTCTTTAATTTAAAGTATTATAACGGTTTCTTCTATTTGTTATAAATAATTTTATTTCTTATTGAATATTATTCTAATTGGTTCTTCTAATTGGTTTTCCTAATTAATTCTTCTAATTGGTTCTTTGATTATGAAGTCTAGAGATACATAGTTGTTTTTTCTAGACAACTATAACTATTTGTGTTACTTGGGTGAGATATATCTCACTCCTATTCAAACTTATTATACTTTAAGATAGGTATTAATACGTATTAACTCTATGGCACACCATCTATGCACCATGAATTATTTCGATTGCAACATTGAAACGAACAAAAAAGGTGTTTACATAAAGGACGTTCATATCGCCACAGAGTAATATCGTGCAGGTCGCCTTCTTTCGGCTAGCCAAGCCTCCACGCAGACACTCGGTAAATACCGAAGGGTGACTCAAGTTGAGGCGACCATTCGAATGCTCAGTTGTCGCAACAATCGCCTCAACAATGGCCTGGATCAGAAGAGTGAATGTGCTTACATTTTTGCGGCCTTGAGGGAGTGTAGCACTTCCATTGTTAAGGTCAATGCTACCAGAATACACCGTATAAGAGGTACGGCTACTTCGCTAATGGTAAGCCAGTCGATGCTCTTCGACTGGCTCTTAGATGCAGTTTCACTGATGATGCTCTCATCTTGTAAAAAGTGAGAGTAAACGGTGTTTGCAGTTGCTTATTTATTGTATTTACCTACGTTTATTTATTTATTTCTAAGTTTACGTTTTATTTATTTCTAAGTTTACATTTTATTTATTTCTAAGTTCACATTTTATTTATTTCTCAACTTGCACACTTACGTAAACAAGCTACATTCAAACATGTTGTATTTACCATGCGTGCATAATATGTGTATGTGCTCATCCAAACATGAGAGATGAACTTCTCTCATTATTTTTCCGATTCTCATGCAAATCTTGATAAAGGTTGAAGATGAAAACTGGTTTAGATTATACTGGTAACTTCTAAGCGATATTGAAGAGTAGGTTTTAATGATCTTTGGCATTCGGTTCTCTAAGGCTGAGGCAAGTTTCACTTTCATATGCTTGTGATAATGTCTAAGTAGCATTGAATACACTACTATAGTAGTAAAGAAAATGCTATGCTAGTAGCAAACAAAATGCTAGTAGCAAACAAAATGTTAGTAGCAAAAAAAATGCTAGTAGCAATCAAAATGTTAGTAGCAGTCAAAATGCTAGTAGCAATCATAATGCTAGTACATAGTAATCAAAATGCTAGTAGTAATGGAAATGAAAATAAAATTTGCCGAAACCGCACGAGGCCAGCTTTTAATTAACCCGATAATCCGCTGGAGCCATTGTTCTAAGGCACATAAATATAAATAATTGCAGTTTTCAAGAATTATTTATTATTAAAATGTATATGGCGGTCGCTTAATGCGACGTATTGCCGAGGTTGTAGGCGTTCCTCGGCTATCAAGCAGAAAATAGTGGGCTGTCATTGTTTTACGTAACGTTGGGTCGAATTTAACGCACTTTCAACGTCCTTGCGGAAGTCGTTTGTTGGGCGCATATAATAAAAATTTTTTATTTAATTTGTCGTAAAGTTAATGCCGTACATAAACTGTTCCAGCGATACGTTTTCTAGTCTAAATGCCGCGACAAATGGGCTAGCTGGGATTTTATGTAAAGTTGTGCTTGATTTTTTGGTTTGGTTTGGTTTCCGGCGAAAGTTCTCGAGTTGTTATCTTACGAGATAATGTAATAATAATAACAATAATAATAAGTTTCTGACTGATCTAGATTGTTTTGAAGCTTAATTATTTAGTAGGTAAATCTAGATTATTTTGAAGCTAGATTCTGTATTATATCTACATTTTTAATGAAGTTTGATTATTTAATGAATCTAGATTTTTAATGAAGCTTAATTATTTAATCAGTCTAGATTTTTTTGAAGCTAGGTTATTTAATCAATCTTCATTTTTTTGAAGCTTGATTATTTAATTAATCTAAATTTTTTTAAGCTAAATTATTAAATGAAATAGATTTTTTTAAGCTAAATTATTAAATGAATCTAGATTTTTTGAAGCTGGATTATTTAATGAATCTAGATTTTTTGAAGTTAGATTATTTAATGAATCTAGATTTTTTTGAAACTAGATTATTTAATGAATCTAGATTTTTCGAAGATAGATTATTAAATGAATCTAGATTTTTTGAAGCTAGATTATTTAATGAATCTAGATTTTTTTAAGCTAAATTATTAAATGAATCTAGATTTGTTGAAGCTAGATTATTAAATGAATCTAGATTTTTTGAAACTAGATTATTTAATGAATCTAGATATTTTTAAAGCTAGATTATGTATTATATCTACATTTTTAATGAAGCTTGATTATTTAATAGGTCTAGATTTGTAATGAAGCTAGATTATTTATTGAATCTAGATTATTTAATGAATCTAGATTTTTAATGACGCTTGATTATTTAATCAATCTAGATTTTTTTAAGCTAGATTATTAAATGAATGTAGATTTTTTGAAGCTAGATTATTTATTGAATCTAGATTTTTAATACAGTTAGTTTATTTAATGACTTTAGATTTTCTTAAGCTAGATTATTTAATAAATCTGGATTTTTAAAAAAAGCTAAATTATTTAATGATCTTTAATAAAACTAGATTATTTAATGAATTTACTTTTTTTTAAACTAGATTATTTAATGAATCTAGATTTTTGTTAAGCTACGTTCTTTAATAAATTAAAATTTATTCGAAGCTAGATTATTTAATGAATCTAATGAATGTAGATTTTCTAAGCTAGGTTACTTAATAAATCTAGATTTTTAATGAAGTAAAATTATTTAACAAATCTAGATTATTTAATGAATCCAGATTTTTTTGAAACTAGATTATTTAATGAATCTAGATATTTCTAAAGCTAGATTATGTATTATATCTACATTTTTAATGAAGCTTGATTATTTAATAAATCTAGGTTTTTAATGAAGCTAGATTATTTAATGAATCTAGATTATTTAATAAATCTAGATTTTTAATGAAGCTTGATTATTTAATCAATTAGATTTGTTTTAAGCTAGGTTATGTAATGAATCTAGATTTTTTATTAAGTTTTAATAAAGCTAGATTTTTTAATTATCTAAATTTTTTAGTAAAGCTAGATTATTTTAATAAATCTAGACTTTTAATACAGCTAGCCCAAGAACATTCTACTCATTTAATGACTTTAGATTTTTTTAAGCTAGATTATTTAATAAATTTGGGTTTTTAAAAAAGCTAAATTATTTAATGAATCTAGATTTTAAATAAAACTATGTACATTATTTAATGAATCTAGATTTTGAATAAAGCTAGATTATTTAATGAATTTAGATTTTTGTTAAACTATGTTCTTTAATAAATTAAATTTTTTATAAGCTGGAGTATTTAATGAATCTAATGAATGTAGATTAGATTATTTAATGAATCTAGATTTTTAATGAAGCAAAATTATTTAATGGATCTAGATATTTTTAAAGCTAGATTATGTATTATATTTACATTTTTAATGAAGTTTGATTATTTAATAAATCTAGATTTTTAAAAAAGCTAGATTATTTAATGAATCTAGATTAGGTAATGAATCTAGATTTTTTAAGCTAAATTATTACATGAATCTAGATTTTTTGAAGCTAGATTATGTATTATATCTACATTTTTAATGAAGCTTGATTATTTAATAAATCTAGGTTTTTAATGAAGCTAGATTATTTAATGAATCTAGATTATTTAATAAATCTAGATTTTTAAAAAAGCTAGATTATTTAATGTATCTAGATTTTTAAAAAAGCTAGATTATTTAATGAATCTAGATTTTTAATGAAACTTGATTACTTTAATACATCTAGATTTTTAAAAAAGTTAGAATATTTAATGAATCTAGATTTTTTAAAAAAGTTAGATTACTTAATGAATCTAGATTTTTAAAAAAGCTAGATTATTTAATGAATCTAGATTTTTAATGAAACTTGATTACTTTAATACATCTAGATTTTTAAAAAAGTTAGAATATTTAATGAATCTAGATTTTTAAAAAAAGTTAGATTACTTAATGAATCTAGATTTTTAAAAAAGCTAGATTATTTAATGAATCTAGATTTTTAATGAAACTTGATTACTTTAATACATCTAGATTTTTAAAAAAGTTAGAACATTTAATGAATCTAGATTTTTAAAAAAAGTTAGATTACTTAATGAATCTAGATTTTTAAAAAAGCTAGATTATTTAATGAATCTAGATTTTTAATGAAACTTGATTACTTTAATACATCTAGATTTTTAAAAAAGTTAGATTATTTAATGAATCTAGATTTTTAAAAAAGCTAGATTATTTAATGAATCTAGATTTTCAATGAAGCTTGATTACTTTAATAAATCTAGATTTTTAAAAAAGCTAGATTATTTAATAAATCTAGATTTTTAAAGAAGCTAGATTATTTAATGAATGTAGATTTTTTTAAGCTAGATTATTAACTCCCAGTATTACAAACGACAGTTATCCTTTAGCTAAGTTAGCGAACCAATCACCTTTCGCTATTTTAAAAATATTTCATTAGATATTTTTAAAATAGCGAAAGGTGATTGGTTCGCTAACTTAGCTTTAGAATAACTGTCGTTTGTACTACGGGGGGCAAATTTACCTATTGTACAGTAAATGTAGGTACCCACTGTACACATTCTCATGATCTGGTAATACTAGGTACACATAGTTTTTCTTTATTTGTTGGAATTTCAAGATGATGGCGTCATGTTGAGACCTTGCGCGACGATAATAACAGCAATAATGGTATATAGATACGTGCGAAATTATATCACATCTTGTCGCAAACCCACCTGCACAATGCCATAAATACTCTTAATGGCAGCCTCATGTTTACATTTTCCCGTTAATTCTCCATAAAATGTTTTTTAATCAACCAATGCGAATACACAACAATTATTCGTACTTTATCAACATAAGTAAGTTTCAATATAAATTTATTTATCAAAATCGCCTTCAGGCTCCCAAGTTTTATTATACTAATGACACGTTGTCGAGAGTAAGAAAATATGTATGCGGCAATTACACAGCTATTCCATCTTCCTTTCTACTCCGTTCTTAATGAACATAAACAAACGGAGTCGATGACGGCTTCTTGCTACCATTATGGTGTATCAACATTTTCCATCTACACACTTGTAACCTTTTCAAAATTCTGCCTGGCGAATTTTTTTTTTCGTTAAAAACCTTGACATTTCTTTGGGCGTAAATCAAGATAGTTGGCTCAAATGACGAAGCCCTCCATGACGCTATTATTTTTCTTTTTTCTCAGTTTATAGAAAATCATTTTGGTCAAGCATGCCAACGCCTCGTGGCGCCAGGAATTTTGTCCTATAATAAGGAATGTCGTTCAATAATTATTTCAATAATTATTTCAAAATTATTGTTCAGTATTAATGGCACCAGCCATTAGGCATCGTTAATTAAGAAATTCTTTATTTAGCCGCGATAACGGTTTTATTATCTGTAATGCTAGTGAGGTAATCCAATTTCCCAAACCTAATGTGGGTGATTTGTTGAGTAGGCGTGCGCGAATAAATTGCGTAATATCACAAATATATGTGGTAATATGCATAAAAATCGAAAGGGTAAACAAGCAAATAGCACAATAAAGTCGGACTAGATAACGGGCTCATAGCGAATGGTCCATGAGCAAAGACACTTTAATTGCAAATGAAAGGTGGCAATTAAGAGCGGACTTGATACGTTCAAATGAACTATACGTTATTTTGAACAATTACTTTCGATCGATTTTTATATCGCACGGTCTGGTATTTTAGAGGAATTCGGGTTTTTGTGTGCTGTTGACGAAATTTCTAGTTATTTTGTTCGTTGAATAGATAGGATTGACACAGCTTTAAAATTTTTTGAGGTATATGAACATAGCTTTAACATTTAATTTAATTTAATTTAATTTCATTTTATTTAACTTAACTTGTTTGTTTTAAGTGAATGATTTATTTTAACTGAGTAGTTTATTTTATGTGAGAAGGTGTGTCACTGCTCTGCCAGGGCACAAATCACTTCAGTATGTATATAATATCTCTTAAATAGGTATAGAGGCCCAATTGCGGAATCAGTCCACTGAGTAACCTTTTAAGTCGCTAGTCACTTAACTCACCCACACTTTAGCAATATGTAACCAGTTCGCTCAGTTCTTGTCGGTCAAGCGATTCGAGCTTAAGGTGAGCTTCAGCCAAGGCGGCCTTTAACGCGCCGATTTAATCAATAGATAATTTATAGATTTTTTGCGTTCCACTTTAACGGTCACTCCACAATCTAGAGCCACAATGGCGTTGCGTAACGTTCATTAAATACGAGCAATAAATCAAATCCAATTGTTCACCGGCGAGGAATAATTTTAATAATTTTTATCTCGGACTCGTAGGTAAGTTGTCGCCGAGTTACTTTCAAATTCGGTTGTTGTTTCAACATCATTGTGAACGGGTCTCGAGGAGACATTAATAAATTGGCGTGTAATAATAATAAGACTAAACTTTTGGAAAATTCGAAAAACAAAATGCTAACCTCTTTTCTACATGGAAATAGGAAGAAAAGTTGTAGTTTAATTACAAATGTCTCGCAGCAAGCGGCAACATTGCATCAAGCTTGGTTTTCATTCGAATTCTATTCGAAATCAATTGATTTCCATTCAAACTCAATTGATTCCCATTCAAACTCAATTGATTTCTCTGGTTAGTTTTTATGTTGCTGTTGTAGCCCTGAGGCAGCGTAACGAAATGTTAAATTAACTACGGATTCACACATACCATAAGCGTTAGTTTTTATTGTTCAACAATATTAAATTAACGGTTATTGTTATTCCATAAACGTCCGCACTGATTTCTATCTTAAGGTCAAGGTTGAAATAGTTGTAATAATTAAAATAATTGGAAAAGTTAGGTGTAGCAATTATATATAAATAGTTTAACTTAAAATAATTGAACTTTATAAAAATGACTTTATATAAATAATTTAATTATGTATATACCTAAATAATTTAATTTTATATACTTAATTAAGTTGAATTAATATAATTGCAATCGTGCCAGCTGATAGAATCGGATTCGATTTAAACGAAAGTTAGTTTATAGTTAGTTATATAGTTAGTTATAAATAGATAGTTATTTACGCGGCCCATAAATAGGCGATTGTTAAATAATCATAGGCAGTGAAATTTTAAACTAATGACCCACAGCAACTATCAGTTATTATAATTCCGCATTCTGCAGGCTTGTTGCATTAGCACCTTGTCCGCAAGAATAATGTGCATTTTAACTTCTGCAATAGTCCGAGAGAGAACACAATTGAATAATCGCCTTCTCTGCAGCAATAAGTTTATCTGATGCTTCTCACTGCTGACCCATAAATTTTCTCATCTGCTGTTATTGCGGCCATTAGTAACGCTCCTTGTAAATAACACAATCTTTGCAATTGCTTCGAGGAATACTTTATGAAATTACTTGCCTTATCATTTACTCGATGACGATTGTTTGAACAAAACACAAAATTTACAATCAACAAACTATTCAACATACGAAAATGTGAGAACTTATTTTAAATTATGTTGAATAAACTTTTATGTTGAATAAACTATTATGTTGAATAAACTATTATTTTGTTTTTTAAATGTTATCCTTATAAATAAGTCGCTATAAATGGGACCAGCGAAGTTGAAAGCGACTTGCTCGATTGACTCGAAACTATGCGAGATATTTGAATAAACTCTCATCGGGAGCATTATTAGAAACGCAGGAAGTACCCATAAAGTACTCGTATACGTATACATGTATACGTATAAATATATACATATATACATCTAGGCTGAATATGGAAATTCTAGGGTAATTGGAAAAGCGACTCGAACACTTGCCGAGGCAATTATTAATCTTACTGCAACATTATATCCCGGAAAGGAAGTCGAACTCTATCCGGCATTTTCATAATCGAAACGTTAATCGACGTTAGAGAATGCCGTTAAAAATTTCCTTGGTCAAACCCATATTGTTTTAATTATTAAGCTAGTCTAACCCATATTGTTTAATTATTATTGTTTCGTTATTGAAGTGACAAGTTAATGACTGCAAGAAAACTTTTTTGAAATTAGCTGGCTACGCAATTAATTGGTGTAATTTTACTTTTTCAGCGGCCTAGCCATGCCTTGCCATACGAGAATGAAAACACTATTTCTGCAAGGTAAGTTGCATTCAATTATTTTATTATTATTACTAGTTAATGCCCGTGAAAAATTACGGGCAGCCATGTACACATATATTTGTTACCATGTACACGTATACTTATTTCCATGTGCACATATACATTTTATCCTACATATTTAATCTTATGATTTCGACATATACATGTTATCATGTTCACTAAAAATTTATGCAGCAGTAATGTATATAGCAGCGAACAGAAGAACATAATAGTAGTAGAGATATTTTCATATTTTTTGACTTTGAGATTAATTTAAATTGAAATGAATTTAATATTAGTCTTACTCCTTATTTTTAATAATTATAAATTTTTAATTGTAAAAATCATTATAAAATTTTC
>JAWQRP010005837.1:0-10298 GCA_033557875.1 Quadriops clusia
TTACAGTCACTGTTAACTCGGGCCGAGTCGAGCCGAAGATGCCGAAATGCCGTCTGCAGGCGGACGATTTCGATGTGATCGGTTCGACTCGGCACTTAACAGTGACTCTGACTGGCGTTTATAATACTGCCGTTAGTGATTCCTAGGTACAGCAAAACATTAATTGAAACGACAAACTAATGGATTAATAAATATTACCAACCATTAATTGAGCTGAGAATTTCAAAAATTCAATTTTGTCAAAATTTAGGTAAAAATGAGAGCTTTCTTTTCAAACTGGTGTCATTTCTACAAAAATTTTTAAAATAAATTTTTCAGACAATGCCTGGCAGAGAAAATATTTATTACAATGTTATTCTGTTTTTTGATAATTATTTATGCAAAATTTATGTTATATTTTAACACGAAATTTATGTTATATTTTAACGCGTAGTCGATTTAACTGTTTTGAAAAACCCTTACAAAAGAGGCAAAACGTCAACAAATGAAAAATAATAAATATCCCGTAATTTAATTTCATGTTAATCTTAATTTCCATTAGTCAATCAACTACTTTGTTTATAACAATTATATAAAAAAGTTATAAATAATTTACAATTACCAACAGTTCACATACTCTGATATACCTAACCCGTTAATAAATATATTTAATGATTACTTGAACGTCTCTAATTTAATTAATTTCTATAAATTATATTAATTAATTTAGATTAATTATAATGATTAATTTATATTAATTAATTTAGATTAATTATAATAATTAATTTATATTAATTAATTTATGTAAACATATGTATACCTGGGTAACAAGAGCCTTTGTTTCCGGAGTTATAGAATCCTGCAGGACACTGCGAAACTCCTTAGGACTATTAATTTTAAATTCGTCAGCAGAAGCAATAAATTCTTCAATTTCTTGCAAAGCAATTTCAGCAGATTTCACAGAATTTGAGCACTTTTCTACTTGTTGAGACGTTAACAATTCCACTCCTCGCTGGCACCATCTATTCGCCTAAAATACACACAAAAATAATTTTATTATAACTGACTAAAACGAATTTGGTTTATTTTGGGCAAAAAATGAGGTTATGTCTCCTACAAACTTAAACAAGACTCACGTCAACAAAAATGATGTCAATAGCATGAAGTTAGTTGCTTATGTCCACTGGCTTATGTCAGGGTTAACCTTCATATGTCTTTCGACGACGTCTACATGCAAATGAAGATAGCTGTGAATAATTTCAGAGCCGTGACTATACTGGGTTCCACTATTTCGTGGCTACAAAATATCACGTCTATGATATCAGCAATGAAATTTAAGCGTTTTACGGCACAAAACCTCTTCTACTTATTTCTTACACTTTAATGAATAAACTACAAATTTAGGCTAGCATAAATTTGTCGTATACGTTATTTATAGCATAAGCACGGCAGCATTGCTGAAAATTAATTATTCAGACTTGTGACAACACTGAACTCTATTACTTCCATGTGATATTCTATTATTCCAATACGGAATTCTATTATTTCACATCTAGAAAATATTTCCCTTCTTTTTTTATATTCTTTTTAAATATTTTTGTATGTTTTTTTTTTAAATACATTTTTTATATTTTTTTTTAAATAACTTAATGGTTTTCCTTTCTTGGGATTTCGGTTCTAAATGAAATTAATGGAAAATTTGATTTATGTTAACAACATTTTTCTTTATTATTTTCCTCCAAGAGGATGTTAACATAAATCAAGTTTTCCATTAATTTCATTCAGAACCGAAATCCCAAGAAAGGAAAACCATTAAGTTATTTAAAAAAAAAGGTTCAAGATGCACACACAAAATTTTTTTTTCAATAGTTTTTTTATATTTTTTTAAAATATTTTTTAAATATTTTATTTAAATATTTTTTTAAAATATTTTATTTATAATATTTATAATGAAGAAAATATGTACATACTCTCTGCATGCTTTTTACCTGTTCTAATTGTTCCATCAAATCCCTGCACTTCAACAAAATGTCCATCCTCTTGCTCAGTCGTTCCATCAAAATTTCCCTCACCCTTAAGAGTTCGTTGCATTTCGGTTCAACACATTCCAAAGGGCAAGAATTCCTAATTTTTAGCAACTGTTGCCCCGAAGAGATTACTTCCTCGGCTCTTTCGACATCTACCATAGACAATTTCTGAAAGGCGCTAGTCTCCTTAATTAACCTGTCTATGCGCTGAACGGTCTCTCCGACTTCAGTCATCTCCGAAACGATCTTCAAGTGAGAATCGAAATTAATTTGCAGCTCTCTAAAGTCTTGCTCGAACCTCCTCAACTCGAGGCAGTGCCTCAGCTTTGTGGAGTGTTGTTGCCAGAAGTCATCGAACGTTCTCTCCGTTTCTTCTAATTGCACTAAAAGTCGTTCTACAGCGAAGACGTTGCCTATCGTGTCAGGGGTATGGGTAAACTGGAGACTGTCCATTGAGGGGGCATGCTTCTCTTTGATGCTACATAACAAATTTTCTCCATGTTTCGCAGCCGCTAGAATTTCTTCCTTTAATTCGGAATAGGCCAACGCTTGTTGATTCAAAAGCTGCTGCGTGGAATCTACGTTGTTTGGGAATTCTGTCTCGTTTATATTTTTGGTGAATATGTCTAGAGCATGAGAGACTTCATGCGTTTTCGCAGAAAATTTTTCCAGGGCCTACAATACATATATTTTACATGTTGTATTTTAGGGAATGTTAAATACGTTTTGTATTATCTGAATATTTTGTACTATCTGAATATTTTGTATTATCTGAATATTTTGTATTATCTGAATATTTTGTATTAACTGAATATTTTTTATTATCTGAATATTTTGTATTATCTGAATATTTTGTATTATCTGAATATTTTGTATTATCTGAATATTTTGTATGATCTAAATATTTTGTATGATCTGAATATTTTGTATCATCTGAATATTTTATATTATCTGAACATAAGCATTTGCTCACCACTCGCTGCTGTATCCACTCGTGATGGCAATAGGGCAGATTACCTCCTAAATTTGAAGTTAATTGACTAACGTCAATATGTTCGTGTAACTCTTCTTCAGTACTTAAAACAATCATTCTGAATTTAAATTGTTCCTTAAAAAGTTTATTGCTCACTTCGGATAAAGCTTTTTGTAAAAAACTAGCTGGTCGCAATACATATACAACGTGTATTAGACCGGGAAAAAATACCTACAAGATAAATACATAATAAATCAGTAAGTTCATAGAAAATGAACGAAAAATAGGAAACATCCACCTTATGCATGAAAACATATACCCACATATATATGTGTGTGCAATACCACATATATATATGTGCAATACCACATGTATATGTGCAATACCACATATATAAGTGCAATACCACATATATATGTGCAATACCACATATATATGTGCAATACCACATATATATGTGCTACACCACATATATATGTGCATATACATACAAAATAACTAAAGAGCTTACCAATAGAAATGAAAAATTGGCAATGAGTTTAATAACATAAACATTACCACACATATAAGTGATAATACTTACCGATATTTTTAGCAAAACTGTTTTAACAGAATTCCAGCGATCTTTTCGTCGATCTATTATTAAATGGAAGCCCAAATCTGCCTCTTGCAAACTTAAAAAAAAAAAAGTTTTGTTGATGAGCCCAATAAATCACTTCATCTGTTATGACTAACCCAACATTATTGCAATCGTACATTTGAAACATGATATAATTACATATGTGATATAATTGATGTTAGACATAATTAGAGCCCGGATAAATATGTATTTAAAATCACAAAATATATAAATATAATATGGATCTACAATATTGAAATATGAAATATAGAATGAGATATAGAATAAAATATATGGAATAAAAAATAACAATTGTTATCGAATAGAAATAAACTTTTTTTAACTTTTACGTATTGTGTTGACTAGAATAAATAAAAACATGTTTTTTTAAATTTTCAAGATTAAAACTCTTTCTCTTTGATCGAAACAACGCATCATTATTAATCCATTCCAATCGATAATTTCCTAATTATTTATTCAAAATTTATGTCTAAGTAAGAATCTTTATAATACGTACACCTTTATAATACGTACATCTTTATAATACGTACACCTTTATAATACGTACAGCTTTATAATACGTACATCTTTATAATATCCTTCTATCAACGAGCTTCTATCTGTGCATGTGCGACGCGAGCATTCTGCCTCATATGGCTTATGTCTACAGGCATCTTTAAACGTAATATGTATACAGTAATGTTCAAACTAAAAGCAAAGAACACGCTTTTAACGTATATCCATTACCCTATGAGCTGTAAATAGATGACTTTGTTTATATAATTAATATGAAATTGTGGATTACTTACATTAACATATAGTATGTATATTACATTAAAATATATTACATTAAAATATATTACATTAAAATATATTATATTAAAATATACCAAACACACAAAGAAAGACGTGAACGAGTAAACACAAATAAATCATATTGATTATTAAAAATCATATTGAATAAATAATAAAATAAGTAATAAAAGTAATAAAATAAAAAAGAAAAACAAGACTAATTTTTGCTATAAAATAAATGTAACATCGCTATACTAAAAAAATATAAATAATAACAAAGATAAAGCATCTAAAATTCTTACTTTCAAACATATCAATTCTTTATATCTACTTATAAATTTATACATAAAATAAATTTCAAAATACATGAGAAGAACAACCTTGACACAATCTATTGATAAATGAGTAAATAATTGTTGAAAATACAGAAAAGTTAACCCCAAACGTCAACAATATAAAGTAGGTAATTATTTGAATGCTTTTTCCGTATTTTTTGTTTGAACAAGAGTGTACGCATTTAATATAATACCACAGTACATATAATTATACTGTGATAATAGGTGATTTGAAGGTCATCCCAGGTATTTCCTTATGTCACATATGTGCTTATATATACATGAATTTTTAAATATTATTTAGGAAAGTATTCCTTGATTTGGATAAATAATCATTTATGCGGTTCAGATTGACTATTAAGAGGTCATTTGACGCCTCTTCTCTGTAATACCACATATATGTGGTAAAACGTTAGCATTTCACTCCTTTAGCGAGGTCAGGTTCACATCATAAAATCCCAATTTTTCAAAATTTTTGTCAAAATCCGCAGATTTTATTACTGAAATACATTATTCAAGTTCTATTTTACCAATATAACTTGACTTTAACACGTCTGCAATAGCGCGTGAGAAACTTAATCCTTCCTGTTGGAATTCGTTTGTATTATATATATTGTATTTATCGTTTTATATTACCTTAAACTTATTTAAGCCAGATGGACCTTAATGAATTCCAATAGAATAGTCACGTAAATCTTATAGCAGCACTACAACGGTAAAGTTTCAGGTCACGAGATTTACTAAAATATGTACTAATGTGATTTTTTTGAAAAAATATATGGGCTAAGTCTACAAATATGGAAAAATATTGAAAATAGAAACTGCATTTTCCGGCTCCAAATTTCATAATGTATGTAGAAAATCAAATAATGAATAATAATTATTAAAATAAATTATTGAAATAAATTATTAAAATAAATTATTGAAATAAATTATTGAAATAAATTATTAAAATAAATTATTGAAATAAATTATTAAAATAAATTATTGAAATAAATTATTAAAATAAATTATTGAAATAAATTATTCTAATAAATTATTTAAATAAAGTATTCAAATAAAAACTATGTTCTTACATATTAATCCGAGCCCTAGATATAACATATCGAATTAACTTATTCTAAGAGACAATTAAATTAAATTAATTTGTTCGGTTAATCAATTGTTCTATACCAAGTTATAAATAAATTTGTTTTTTATGTTTGATTGCAATTCATATGCTACACTAAAATACAGAGTATATAATAGATGTTACTTACGAGGGAACAGAAGTTAAATAAAGCATTAATCGCTGGTATTCTATGTCAGAGAGAGTATGAAAATTGTTCTGGTCCGGGAAAGTTATTAATGGACAACCTTCTTTAGATTTACCTCCGGTAATAATGGCATACTGCGGATGGAGGAGCTCGGCCACGTCATGCACCCCTATGGGCTCGAGATGTACAGAATTTTGCATTTCTATTTCTTCAAACGATGTTTCATTTTCATCTGCAACAAACAAATTATGGATTAAATTTTTTATGTATTAATTTTAATTTGTCGAACCAACTACCTTCATCATTTTCTAGTAATTTCTTGTATTTAATACCGGATTGAAATTTAGACCACATGTCTATGGACCTGTTGTTTTTGTCACTGCAATATATTACTACAGTATATCACTACAGTATATCACTATAGTATATCACTACAGTATATCACTATAGTATATCACTACAGTATATCACTACAGAATATGTGTCAGTACTGATATTTATTAGATGATAATCATTCGGTTTCAAGAGTACTAATAACACTACTCCAACGTAGTTGCTATTGCTTTATATTGTAATTGATAGTTTTGAGATGATTTGAAATGAAGAGTGGGATTATTATCAATAAAATGGTTGTGTTATCGATACTATATGTGTTGATACTAAATAAATACTATACATATATAAATACAACCCATATATAAATACAACTCATATATAAATACAACACATATAAATACAACACATATATAAATGCAACACGTATAAATACAACACATATATTAATGCAACACGTATAAATACAACACATATATAAATGCAACACATATAAATACAACACATATATAAATGCAACACGTATAAATACAACACATATATTAATGCAACACGTATAAATACAACACATATATAAATGCAACATGTATAAATACAACACATATATAAATGCAACACGTATAAATACAACACATATATTAATGCAACATGTATAAATACAACATATATATAAATGCAACATATATATATACAACACATATATAAATGTAGCTCATATAAACACTACAAATGTATAAATACTACACATGTATAAATACTACTTCTACAGGTACTAAAAATGAACGGTATCAATTTCATGATACGAAAAAGGAATTTTTGATAGCTTGCGCGGGGTATTTAATGTCAAAACAAAATAAAGAATGTATACAATGAAAATTTTATTATGTATTCGTCACATTAAGAAACTTACATAAATTACCAATAAAAAAGACTAATTTAATAAGAACTATTTTACAATATATACATTTTTCTGTTGCTGGTCGGATGAAGATTAATTCTTTCTTACATATATAAATGTTACATTGTGAATGTTATTTAAATGAATCATTTTAAAACCTAAAGAGCAAAACATACTGTTGCATTGTACTGACAATGAAGTTTTGAATAGAATTAACAAAAGTGTGTAGTTAAATAAAATAAGGAATAAATTTGTTCAATGGTACATCTAGTCCTTTTATAATCCTAATACATAAAAAATTAATATCCATTTGCTTATGAATTACAGACCATGTTTCATCAGTCTTTCAATCACATTATATCAAAGCAAATAACTAAATGCCTTACAAATATTCATATTTAAATGTGGTTTAATACTATGTAATAAAAGAGCTGCTATGTACTTTAAATATTAACAAAGCAGATATAAAATAAATTGTTATCAATAACATAAATTAAATAGAATTTTAAAAGGCAGGTAATTGCTTGTTGTAACAGAAAATGAAAAGATGGGTACCATTTGGTATACATCCTCCTTATAATGGGCCAAACCGGTCCCAAGGCTTTGAAATTGTATTTGTATTTGAAATTGTAGTTGATATAAAATATATTCTATATATTTATTTTTAACATATGTTAAATATTTACACTATTATACTGTACAAATGTTTAGGTATAACGCACATTACGAGTAGATTTTCTTCCATACTTTGTAGTTGTAATTAAGAAAAAAAAAAAAGAAAATGTATTGAACTGGGTTAAATTTGGTAATGACTAGTGTTTGTTTTTGAAAATAAAAATTATAAATGTATGTTCATAAACATAGTTCACTTTCAATTACTTAATCCAAAAATAAAATGAACTAAAGTATACATTTGGCACGAAAGAGATTATAAATTTAATCATAAATAAAAATAAAAATTAATAAATAAAAAAAATAAAAATTACTGAAAGAAAATAAAAATTAATGAATAAAAAAATAAATCACAAAGAAAATTGTTCAAAACTCAGGAATATATGACTAAATTATCTCGAATAATGGCGTAAAATAGATTCTACACAATTGCTTTCAGAATTCTACACAATTGCTTTCAGAATTCTACGCAATTGCTTTCAGAATCTATCTCCAAATTTTGACTCATACAGAATTAAATTAATTAACGCAATCACAGTAAACTAAATTTGACCATAACAAGAATACACCTTACATGCGATTGAATGTATAAGGTGTATGATGTTGCACAGCATTCGCCATAGTGGTAACAATATTTCCCTGTTCATTAATTACGTATCCTGCGTTAGTAAGCTGATAAGAGAAAGTATTAGATGTGTGACTATTAGGATTCTGTGCAGTAACGATGTTGCCATTTGGAAGCAATTGAGGGACTGGGGTAACGAGGAATGCTTGTTGATGATGCTGAGTCCCGCTGTTGTCGTTAGGAGCCACAACAAGTGGTATCACTTGCTGGACTTCGTTGTTCACGACACATTTCATCGTTTGCTCCCTTGGTCTCTCGATCGCTTGCGCGTGGATTTGTTGAGGTTTTTGTATGACGTGTTGCGTTTGTATTTGTTGTGTCGAGACTTCGACTTGTTGCACTTGCTGAGTCTGCTGCTGCTGCTGATGTTGTTGTTGTTGACTTCCTGAACTCTTCGGTTCGACTTTACAAAATTTCACGTGAGGAAATTGCTCTTTCATGAAATGTCGGAATGTTGAATATCCCATCAATTTTATTCCTGGCTCCAAAAGTTGGCCATATTCTTTGTACGCATCGTGTAAATTTTTTCGAGTAATATCCCAAGGTAATTGAATGGGTTGCTTCGAATTACTGATGTCTTTCTCTCCAGTATGTTGTTCGAGGTATTGTTTTAGAAACTCTGTCGCGTGCCTATATATGTCTAATGAAAAAGTGTTATGAGGTTTTTTCCCATGGTTCCCGTGAACCCTAGGGGCAACTCCGTGAGTCATCACGTGCTTCCTTATCCGTTTTAGTTGATAGTGGGTGCAGTTTTCAAGGTAAAGAAAAGCGTCTAAACAAACTCTCCGTCCTTGGTAGACATATTGTGCCCTTAAGCGGCGCCGCTCTTTTAACCGAACGGTAGTGTCCGGATTGGCCAGGCAAGCCATAGTTACGCCCATCAGGTACATGTCATGTTCCCCTTTCGTCAACTCGGCAATGTTTAACCTATGTTTGTAAACACTTTCTGGATTTAATCCCCGGAAGCAACTCTCGTCCTGACACTCGCAACCACGTTTGAATCGTTCCTTCACTTGCACGGCACTTTCCTCGAGCTTCGTAGGATTATTACTCTCTTCAATAGGGGTACCCCCTTTCTTTTTCTTCTTCGCTACCGGCTTTTTCTTCACGCCACCTTTAGGAGATTTCGTTTTCACTTTCTTCGGAGAGCTCGGAGATATTTCTTCAACGGGTGTGGCGGTGTAAATCGTGCTTAGGGGGTCTTCCACCTGTATCGTATGTCCTTCCCATATGACCTGGAAAGTACAAATTCGAGAAATAAAATTTGGTCTTTATGATATAATATTTGGTCTTTATGATATAAAATTTGGTCTTTATGATATAAAATTGCGTAAAAGGATTAAATACAACTACCTGCTGATCATCCATCGGCTGCGGGAATTGATTGTTAGCCTCAATGGCTGAGAAAAGGGAATGTGAAATGGACACTGGGGTGTGCCATTGAATTTGCCCTTCGGTTTCTGTGCCATCGGCTGTAGTAGTTTGTGTAGTTTGATACGTCGCTGGAGATTGTTCGTCGGGAGATCGTTCCACTATTACTTGTTCTGGCTTCACTATTCTCTCCACAGAGAGCAGTGAATGGAGAACTTCGCTTGCCTCCTTTTCGGCAGCGTCTACTCGGGCCATCTAAAAATATAGCACTCTTCTGTTAGGTGTTGAGTAGTCATTTTATCATTGTTAACATTTTTTTCTCCCGAGCGTATGTAATACGCACTTTACATGCCTACTTTTGACTTAAAACTAAACTGTAATATCGTACATTATTACCTAGACACTTATGAGTTAT
>JAWQRP010005838.1:0-10297 GCA_033557875.1 Quadriops clusia
GGTCAACCTAGGTGCTTACTTTATATACATTATTTTATAATTAATTACAGTATTATCGATGAAAATGGTTCAAAATCGGTATGTATGTTACAGTTTAGCAGCATAGAAGTCATTTAACGCCTTTTTTTCTTCGTAATAGTGCAATTATTACGTCGCTAGTGAGGTTAGGTTCGCACATTAAATCGACGATTATTCATCAATTAGGGCCTACGCCAAGAAATTTATGACTGAAATACAGTAATCTAGTGCTATATTGTCGATATAAGTCGAAATTATCCCAATATTGTTGGCCCCGAAAATCGTATCGCACCCATTCAGTCAAATTTATGGTTTAAAGTTTAAAAAAATGGTAAAAAAACCTGGTATTATCGTTCAACTCAATAAGTCATGGATTATTGGCACATTTACTAATGTTTATCAAAAATTTCAAGAAAAATATAATATGTGACAATATTATCGTGATCAAATTAATATTACAAAAAAGCAGCAGCTCTACATTTTATACTAATTCAATAACAAATATACATGAACATAACCTACACACGTATAATTTTATATTTGTCTTAATTTATATTTAACAAAGAATTTTTTAATAGGAGCTGACTATTAATAAAGAAATAATAGAAAATACGCCTAGGACTACTATAGAAAACGAAAAATCTAGAAAATACACGAATGAAGCCATGCGGTTTGTGAATTCCACAGTCGAATTAATATTTACATTTAATTTAAACATTATGAGTTTGAAAAATGTTCAAAAGAGTAAACAAATATCTTACTAACAGTTTATGCGTATAAATAACATATAAATAAGTATTAATAATGACTAAAAACTAAAAATATTTGAGTATTGATTCGCTCACCTATTGCTCCACCATGACACGACGAGAAAAAGAACGAAATACTAGAGAGGATATGATGTCACTGCACTGAAAGTGTTCAACAACCATTTTCATAAATTAATTAATTCTACTTAAAAAAGGGAAGTTATTGTTGTTTTATTAATGAAAATTATAATTATTATTTTAAGTAATGTCCAAAACGTACATTTATTTGCGATAATGGGTAATTATGTATGTTGATCTGTGAGTTGTATACGGCAACGTTACACGCGGGAAAATTTAAACGCAATATGTTTAAGTAAACTAGAATATTGTGTCTGAATTTCCAAAAATTTATTACTACTCTTTATTTGGAATAAATTATTGTTTCTTTATTATTTTTATTAACGGAAGAGTAAATATTAACACGAAAACCAAAAGTGAATTCCAAAAAAGTAAAGCAAAATGAATGTGTTAACCTAAAAACAACGACCCTAAAAACGTCAAACTGACATAGAAGGCAAGGTTTCATAGTAGATTTAATACCTTAATATTTGTTTATTTATTACTGAACTTATTTTGTACTTCCTAATTGTAAGTAGATTTTGTACCTAGATTTATATAAATAATATTTTTTAATAAAGTAATAATTATAGGAAGTAAAATCAGATATTAACATAATTCTAATTTTTGTAGGTGGAGTAAAAAGTGAGAGTTTGTTAAAAATGTCCTGGTTTACTACAGCGAAAAGTGTTTTATCCACCTTGCAAAGATTTTGCCCACAACAAAATTTTGTACGATTCCGATATCATGCAGAAAAAATAGAGAGAGGTCCTTTAGTTAGAAGATATGGCTACGAAGATAAGATTTTACAATCTGGTCTATTACCACGAATAAAGGATGCCAAGCCTCTTCCGATACCTGCTTATAGACCAAAGCAAGTTTGGAGCGAAAAAAAAGCTTTATTTGGGCAAAACGATTACATAGATATATTAGGTAAATCGAAATATATAATCTCAAAATGTGATAAGTAATAGGAAAATTAACCTTTAATTAAATGGGGTCATAATCTTGATGTTAAGGTAATAAATATTGTTATTAATATTTTTAGGCAATGAAAGACTGCACCCGACAAGGATCTTATATAATATACCATTTTGGTTAAGAGGTGTGGGTGGAAACGAATACCAAGTTTTGCTGCGGAAACGGAAGATATTTCGACATTCAGTACTCCCTTACGCCAGGCCTACAAAATGGAAGGAATTGAATAAACGGATAACATATCTTTACAAATTTTTAAATGAGAAAACGAAAACTGGTTTTTATTAATTGTTCTGTATATTAAATTTGCCTTTAGATATTTCATTAGAATAAGAAATTTATTTGTTATTAAATAAATAATTTTGTCCGTTAACTTATTTCTGTGGCAAACAGCCCATCAAACATGTAAAATCATTAACTAATTAAGACGGTCCGCGGCAAAAATGCCCATATCCATTTGTAAATTAAATGAAGATATACCTTTTTGCTATATATATCCTTAGTAACAGGATCTATCTTCATTTATTTTATGAATGGATATAGACCACAATAAAAATTCATTTCTGTACATTTATTCAAAATGAATTATCATGAGTAATTATGGTTGCCTATGTTCATCGAAATATTAAAAATACTGTGCACATGCTCCATAAATAAGTACAAAAAAACTTTAAGAAAAAGTTGTTCCTGTTCAAAAGAAAGATAAAACTAATCCAAAAACCTTTAGTATCACCGATAAAACTGTTCTACTATCAATCATGGCAACCCAAAGAATTTTCCTGTACATATTTTTCACTTATGTAACCGTTCTTGAGTTCACAAATTGTAGCTCCAACAAGCATAAAAGTAAAGGTACGATTCTGCTTTAATTTTACGCAAAATGAATTTTTATTAGATAGCACATGGTATATTTTTTGTCTCTTTAAAGGACATGAACTACAACTGGAAATTCCTTGCAAGGATCAAAACGACTGCTTCACTTTCTTTACAGAAGGAGGCGACGTCACGTGCAAGCAATATATATGCTATTGCAATGGAAAATTATGCAGCATTCCTCCTTTGACAAGGAAAATCGGGAAGAACCCCAACTGTCGGCAGCACGGTGACTGCAAAAAACATGAGACTTGCTACGAAGGAGTCTGTATTTGCAAAGAAGGTTACAAGTTGGACGAAGAGTATAAAAATTGTGTAAAAGGTATATTTTTTTTATAATATTCTAGTTTTATTTTTTTGACAAATATATAATTCTTTTGGTTTGTAAGAATTATATATAATTCATGTTCTGTTATGTCTACTTGATAGGAGCATCCATTGGTAAAGAAGAAATAGATGTTGAAGGAACATTTATGGATGCTGAAGAAGGAAACTATGAAAAAGACGAAGAAAATAATGGAAAAAGCGAAGAAAATAACGAAAAAAATGAAGAAAACAGTGAAAAAGATGAAAAAAATAATGAAGATGATGAAAATAATGAAACAAGCGTGGAGAAGCACAAAAAAGGTGAAGAAAAACACAGGAAAAACAGCACTAGCCCTCGAGAAGGAGATTTCGAAGATGAAAAATTCCATTTAAAGAACCCATGTAAAGAAGATTCCGAATGTCGCAACACCACGGAATTCTCAGTATGTTCGCCCAACTCAAAAATATGTGTTTGTAAGAAAAACTACATGCAGATTGAGTCCAAGTGCCTTCCGATTCCAAATGCTAAAGTTGAATGTACACAAAACAGCCAATGCACCTTGCGCCTAGGAGAACAATCATATTGCGAATATGGCTTTTGCAAATGTAACGATTCGTACAGATTCAACGCTGAAACAGACAAATGTGTTCAAGATACTGTTCCGGATTATCCTTGCGAGAAATCAGAAGATTGCTCCTATGTGGCTGGCGAAGATCCCGAGCAGACTAAACGATTCGAATGTGTATCGGGAGAATGCGTATGCAAGCAACCTTATCATCTAGTTGATCAATTGTGTACAAGTGAGTGTAACTAATTTTTAAAGTGGTTAATGGGGTTCTGGAGTGATTTTTTTTTTAATTTAAAATTGCAAAGAAAAGGTATTCAAAATTAGATTTAATACAATTTTTGAAAGAAAAAAGTAGTCTAAATATTTTAAATAATTAATCAAAGTTTAAATGAAACCTTTGCTACGCTGACGACATACCGCTCCCAAACGCACTGCGTAAGTACGGGTTCATGTAAGTACATGGAAGTAGTTGAAAGATTGTAGTTCGACGATTAAGGGTTATTTACATGATGATAGCATATTGCGAGGATTTTAGTCGCGAAAGTAACTTGCACGACAATTATCATCACATGATAATCATAACTTTCGAAACGTTTACATGATGATAATTCTCGTCAGATACGCTGTTGCATGCAATTTTTGCAATATACTATCACCGTCTAAATGATCGTTTATGTTAAGCAAACGCTCCAGGATCTAGGTGATTACTTGCGCATGCCAGCAGAGTTTTGAATTTGCAATCACTGATCAATCAAGGGAGAGGAGCTGTCTGAGTCATCATTCAAATATTACAGTTTCATTTATTAATTCATTAATAACATAATAATGACACTATTTATAAGGGAACAGTGTTAATTATAACAAATCATTATTAACATGCTAGTATTTACACACTTTAGTTTTCAAATACTTGTATGCAAGGACCCCATTATGAAAATAATTTTATATAGAAGTAAGTTTTTAATACATATGTTTTTAATTTCTACAGGTTCAGCAAAGTCTATCAACCCGTCATCTTCTACGTGGGTGCAGGTTTTGGTTATTGGAGCTTTTATATTATTATTGTTACTTAAGTGATGTAATTTTTTTAAACTGTTAATTGTAGAATTATATATGATGTGTAACTTATTTTAATGAACATATTTATCAATTGTTTAATTATTTGCAAGAAATAAAAACTTAAAGCTATATTTTGTATGTTATTCACATCTGAATACACTGTTACGGGTACATTTAGTTACTGTAAAGTAACCTCTTCGCTGATTGTGAACAAAAACAATTAAGTTAGTTATCTTGTTTTATTGGAAAATTTCCTAACAACCGTTCAGAATTTCTTAAATTATGCCAAAACGTTAAAAAAAATTAAGATCGTCTATTACTGTCGAGGACCCACGGCATAAATAGGTATTCAGTTATATGACCGATAATCGGAACGGTTTAGAATTGCATCATAGCATGTCAATAGACTAGTGAATAATTTTGAAATAAAAAAGCGAAATGTAAAATAAAAAGTTCTTTAAGTTTTTGTCCTCTTAAAAGCACTTGTCTTACTAAACTGGACGAGTCTAGCTCACTAGTATCCGGAACAGATTCAGTGCAGATCCTTAGAATTTCTAGAAGAAGAGTAAACTTGATCTCACAGGCACGTCAAGGGAAATCCTTTTGCTCTGAACGAATGGAAGCGCTCTGCTCTATTAGGTTCTAAATGTATTCTGAGTGAAACTACAGTCTCACATGAAGAAACAAACTGTCTCACTGCTCAGCATCAAAGCTCCCATGAAGCATCGTAAACCAGTAGGCCACGAAGAACTTGCTGCAAATCTTCAATGATGAGCCAGTCAATAACAAGATACTTCGCCCCTTTGTCACGAAGATTATTTAGATATAACTTATTTTTAAAACCTCAGCAAGCATCCAAAAGAAACTTAAAGTTTCTATAATTTACGACACTATTACATCAATTATAGGAGCTAAAAAGTACGACCGTCTGACATCCAGACTCATAGATAGCTCACTCCCCCTTTAAAATTATTCTACAAAACATTTATTCAAACAAACGAGAACGAGGGTACACACGGGTTTCTATACAAGCGCAGGGCCCGACCTCTACTACACATATCAAACAAACTAATAAACAAAACAAGGTGCCACCAATTTGCAAAGTTACTCCTGCTTGCACACAAATTGAAATGTGCAGGTGTCTATGGGAAACTACCATATCAACACTTATACATATCTGAGCTTTTGTTAAAACATTAATGATTTGTCTTGAACAGACATCCTGGCTTTTTCGATTTTTCACAATTTTTTCAATTTGCAGTCTCATCGAATTCATTTGATGAACTCGTTGAATTCATACAAGATACCTTTAATGCATTAAACATGAAAACAATGAAGTTGTTTCTATAAGAATCTGCATGATTATAAGACAGCCATTGTAATGGATTATTACAGAAAATTAATATGTTAGAAGCTTTGATTTTCTAAGTTTTTGGAAACATTTCATAAATCAAATCCTTCTAAATAATTATAATTGTAAATCTTGCATATCATATTTTCAGATAAGAAATAAATCAAATGCCATATGCATTTTTCTACAAGTAATGATTGTTGAACAGAGGGTGTAACAAATAATGACGTCCTGTTTTTCTCTCTCTTATTGTTTGCCAGATTAATTGCTTCATCCATTTTTGTCCAATGCAAACGATCATAAATTGGAAATAACGAAAGTTTTTAATACTCCATTCGTTACAACTAGATTCAATAAAAAATGTGATCCCCGAGTATTTAAAAAATATATATTTACTTACTCACTATAGAATATTTTTCTATCCTCAAAAAAATAAATAAATAAGAAGTACATTTGCATAAGTACAATTCAACTTAACATTATTCCAATAAATAAAATTAGTTAATGAAAAATTATAATGTAATTTATATCTTGTTAATCTGTATATAGATATGAATCTGAAGATCTAAATTCAATTGGTTTGTGATCACATATCACTCTAACATCAGAATTGGACTGATGATTAACAGACTGCATTATTGAGTTGCTGTAACAATAGGGTAGTTGCGATATCTTCATTTATAACTAAACCGAACGAAAAGCACATGAAATTAAACGTTAATGAATCATTTATTGTAAAATAAAAATTTAGCGTGAAATTTAAAAAAAGTAAAATGCCATTCACAGGGCATGTGCAACTTTTAAACATAAGATGGTTTATAACTCTTAGAATGGGTGTGTTAATGCATAAGAAATGAGGACGCGCCCATCCTAAACTCGCATGTACCGTATGATCTGAACTGCGGAGAATACCAACTGCACGCCGAAAATCTCACTAGTAGGATATACCAAAAACATACACCACATGCATCTTTTTGTTTTTGCACTGTTGCTCACTACAAAATTCGCGTATGCACTTTAATTACACCTTAAATTATTTTATATTTTTCTATTTATTATTTAAACAAATTTAGAATAACAGTTTTTAATTTTCTTTGGTGATTCGCATCTTTAACTTTCCGTTAAATAATTTTTAAAAAATCACTCAACTAGCCTATTGCTTCAGTTAATTTACTATTAATATCTTAAGAAGAAACGCTATGTTTCTTAGTTAAATACTACACATGGAGTTATCCAAGAGTAAAGTTTTGGTACACTTGAAGAAAATTGATTCTTTCCATATGCTCCCGATATTTTATTTTGTTTTTTGTGTGGACCGAAGTCCTCATGTACTTTTTTTAGTTGTTCTAGCCCTTTATGTTGTCGTTTTAGTCAGTCGTTTTGAACTTTCCTCATTTTTGGTCAAATTTGAAATAAAAATTGGATTGCATTTATCATCTAACTCTGCTACTTACATTGTTGTTAATCTCTAGATATTAATCAGCCGACCAAAATTCAAGCATATGTAATATTATATTATCATTCTATTTTATTATTGGAATTGGATTAGTAATTAATAAACTGCATTATTGAGTTGCTGTAATAATTGAATTAGTTTATTTACTATTAATATTTTAAAAAGAAATGCTATATGACCTAGTCAAATACCACACGAGGAGTTATCCAAGAGTAAAGACTTGGTACACTTGTGAAGACTGCAGGATATCCATTACGGGCACAACCATAGCCCCAAGAAACTAGGCCAACTAGCTTTCCAGATACTGCTGCTGGACCACCAGAATCGCCCTGTTTATAAACGATTATACAATATTAAAGCCAAGAATCAGCAAATTATTTGTTTCAAAAAAAGAAAAAACACAAAAAGAAAAACAAATAAAGAAATAACAAAAAAATGTACAATAATTAAATCTGTTTATATAAGACTATTTTTAATATTAGAAGGAATATTTTCTTTAACGTTAATACATAATATGAAAATATGTTTCATTACATAATTAAGCAAAAAATGTAAATTCCTGTACATCAAAACACAACTGTAAGAATTTAACAATTATTTGCTAATCGCATTGCTTATAACATGATGACACATTTGTTTCACAAGAGTTTGGTTTTTTATTTTAAATGTGAAAATTTGCATTTTTGTCCTGAGAGTAATTATTATTGTTATAAAATAAGAAATTTAAATGCAATTCAATTTACCAACATTTATTTAACTTTCTTTAAAAACAAGAAGTACTGATCTTAATTTGTGGGACACTAATAATGTAATAAGAACTTACCTGACAAGTTCCTTTTCCTCCTTGGTTCACATATCCAATACAAATCATTCTAGCTGTTAGCAAGCTACCATACTTCCGCTGGCATTCCGAAAAACTCACTATCGGGAGTTTGATTACTTGAAGCTGATAAGAAGTGGACCCGCCTTCTACTAATCTACCCCAACCAGTCACTGTCGCCATTGATCCTGCGGCAGGAGCGATCTGAGCTAATTTAATAGGTTTGATGGTATTGCTATAAGAGAAAGCAGTAGCAGTCTTCAAAATCGAGACATCGTAATCCAAGTTGTTGCTGGTAAATTGTGGGTGTTGAGTTATTTGAGCCAATCGAAGAATTGTACCGCCATTTCCTTGGAAAGAGGAACCAGCTCTAAGGGACAATCTGTTCATGGAGTTGCGGAAATCATTGGTGCAATGAGCTGCTGTAATTGCATAGTTTTTCGATAGGATAGAGCCTCCGCAAATATGTGAGCCATCATACATCAAAGAAAGCTGATAAGGGTAGGATTCAATGTTCGCGTTTTGACCTCCGACAATTTGACCATCTGCATTAGCTTCAGTAGTTTGAGAGTTTCCTCCTAGTTGCCAGGGAAAAAGAAATAAATAAAACAAGACAAAGATTTATTTGATTTGAAACAAAGATGTTAATAAAACAATTAATGAATAATGCAAATCAATTTATTAAGATAAATAAATAAATTTATGTAGTCTACTTACCCACGAAAGCACAAGCTACAAAAACTAGCTCAAACAGCATTTTTTGATAAATAATGACAATAGCGTTGAATGTTTGATATATATATATGGGTTGTCCGTGTGAAATTTTTGCATAATTCTAATGCGCCAATAAAACCTTATTTGTGAAATGCCAAACATGTATGTAAAATGAAGGTAATTCTGAACGTTGCTTACTAATGAGTAAATTTCCTAAAACCCGACTGCTATCGCTACATTTTCCAGATAGGAAAGCGGGTTTTATTTCGATTATGCGAAAACTTTTACAGGTGCAACGATAGTTTGAATTTTATAAAATTCTTTTGATGTTGCATCGACATTATTACATACTAGCCTAGCCCGTTGCGAATGCATTCTTAACAATAAATTAGCAAGTATACCATGGCGTTGAATGTTTAATTATTATTCCTGATATACCTAGTAGTAGTTTCTTTGTTAAACACATTGATGAGACATATATACTGAGTTTTCCATTAAGAGCCAACATTTTTAATTCGCCATTATTTTTCATGTGTGAAATTAACAGTAGTAGGTTTTTGGCATTTTAGTAGCATAAACTATACGGTTAACAAAAATGGAACAATATACACTTAAATATTGTATTGAAATAGTGAAAAAAAAATTTAAGAAAAACATTCTGGGCAACGAGACCAAATTTACCTTGATGGGTATGTTAACAAATAAAATTGTCAATTTTTCATACTGAAAAATTAGTTTTTAATCTGATCAGGCATCGAATTTTAACGTAAAAGGAAGGTCTCATAACGTAGGCCATAGTGTCCAATGATTAAGAGTTACAACTGGAAAAAATGAAATGAAATGTGAATTTTGATATCTATGTCTTTAGCCCTAGGACTATAAGGCCTATTGTGCTAATAAATATTTTTTGTATCTTGTTAGACTAATATTTAGTTATAACTACTCTATAATTGTTGTGTAACAGGGAAGTCAATAAATGGAATTATTATTGATTGATATTTTTTCCCAGTAAGGTTTAGCAAATTTTTGTAGGTTGAAATCATATATACAGGGTGGTCCAGCTAAGGCGGCCCACTTAAATTACAGCGTTATTAACAAACTTAGAACAATAAAACTTGCAGGATTTACTCAGCACCTAAAGAGATCCAAAAAACGCTAGTAGTGTTTTGTTTTGCCGCGCATAGTTTTTGCGCAAGCGCACTTGGATCCATAAAAGTGATGATGAAGATGATTTTTTTTTACATATTTTAAATCGTCAAGTAATTCTGCATACAATGGTATAAACAT
>JAWQRP010005839.1:0-10296 GCA_033557875.1 Quadriops clusia
GATGATGGGTATATAATCCCGAAACCGGTTGTGTTTTAAAAATAAAATAAATAGTTGAAGTACAAGAAATACTTATATCATTATATTAGTAAAACAACTAAATGGGTTCAAATCAAGAAAATAAAATGACATAACTATAACCTCTCCTGTCAATTTTTTAAATAAGTAAAGAATATTTCATATTAAAAAAAACATATTTCGATCAAGGCGTCAAGGGTTCGGCCGGGACCAATTTCCCCAAATAGGCTCACTCAGACTCGAATGTGGATTTTCCCCAAACTGTAGAATATAGAATCCTCTCGAATGAATCGAGGGAAAGGGTGAAAGTAGACAGGGCGGACCGTCTCCGCATGAAAACAAGTTTGTGAATAAAAAATGCTCGCTCGTAGTTTTATGGCTCGGCCCAGCCCCCAAACTGCCGGCGATAGTGGCGCCGCCTCGTCCTTTTTAATTAAAAATGTTGCTTCTTCGATGGAGCCGTCCTGCATCGGTGCTAAATAAACTAAGTCGTAGGTAGATGTATAAAATAAGAACGCTTCTCGTGGTCTATGTGCCCTATTTGCCTACCTTTACCTTTACTTTTGTTTATTTAAATAAATAAAACATATAGGGTTGGCAACAGCGCAAGTTTGAAATACATATATCTGTTCTAGTTTGGTTTATCTAACTATTATCTCTATCACTAACTATAACATTGTCAGGGATGACTGACCTATTGACTACCTAAAAGATTTGTTTACAATTGAGACTTACATAGAAGGTCTTCCATCAACTTAACACAACGTTGAACCATTGGTCAACTTTCCCTCCCAATATTATTTTTATTTTTGACATTATACATACATTGTTTATGGTTGCATAGCAACCAAGCATCTAGTGTCACATCAGCAGTATCTATGCGAATGTCTCTAACTGATTGTTTCACCGCTTTCTTTATTAAATTAACCAAAGAACTGATACGAACTTTGGCACTTACTAGATTTAAGACCCAAAAAGAAAACGAATTTAATTTAATACACCCACAGTGGATGCGAAATGCAATATTGGAGAATCCCACATGAAACTCGAAAAAGTGCACTAAAATCCATCTGGGCTTAAGATGGGCCTCGCTGCCTGCGAGGCGCCAGCTGAGATATATAGACCTCATCCCTCATGTTCAGGGGGCAAAACGAACACTTCTGAGGGCATCCATACATCACCTGGGAGGTGAATGTGAGCTATTCCTCAAAGAGAGACAGCTAGTCATATGCAGATAAGCGCAGGGGGCTATTGGTAGAAGAGAGAGAAACAAATCGGGAGAGAGAGAGAAACAGATCGGGAGAGAGAGAAACAAAGAAGAGAGAGGAATAGAGGTGAGAGAGAGAGAGAGTGAGAAAGAGAGGAATAGAGAGGTGAGAGAGAGAGAGAGAGTGAGAAAGAGAGGAATAGAGAGGTGAGAGAGAGAGAAAGAGAGGTGAGAGAGGGAGAGAAACAGAGGAATAGAGAGGTGAAAGAGAGAAAGAGAGAAACTGAGAGACAGAAAGAGAGAGAGACATAACGAAGCAGCAGGTCATGGTCGCATGGCACTTGTTGACTTTGGTATAATTGAATGCAAGGGTGGCTGTATAACCTGCGGCTTCGAAATGTAAGGCGAAACTTACCCAATAAACTTGGGATATAGAGAGAGCGAGAGAGAGACGGCTAGCGAGGCGGGGAAACGTGACACCCTGTGGCAGCACACTGGCGGCCTCTGTATTAATTGGCAAATTCTATTTGCATTGTGAGCTTATTTATGGGGCAATGTTTCATCAATTTGCTTGATGGATTTGTTTGGGAGCAGACGGGAGCCATATCGCGTCAAATTATTACTCCTATTGTTATTATTCTATTATTATTATTATTATTACCACACCATAAGTTTCTCGACTCACTAAATCGGTCAACAAAATGTTTATGACCCAAAAACGGCAAAGAAAACAGAACCCCCGTCCGGGGGTGAAGTGCGTCCTGGGAATTCGCCCCGTCGAGGGTGGCTGGGCAAAAGGACGATTTTTCAGGACCTGTTGCGAAAGAGAATTTTTCATGCAAATACGTTCCTTTGCGAGACGTCTTAACTGCGGAAGTGGCGCCCTCTGCGAAGGGGTTGCTCGATAAAGTTTCCTGGGGGGTCCACCCCCCCGCCCCCAGGCGTCGCCGCCTGCTTGATAAAGCGGCCCGATTATACTCAGCTAATTAATTTTAAAATATTTAGGGAATTATTCGCTCGGTCCCAAATTAAAAAAAAGTTACCCAGATAAGGCTCACGGCTCCTGATGCCTGCGCATGAATGTCGCCGACAGGTTGTTGTTGCCACATCAACCACAACAACCTAGGATATCTCCTAAGATAGATGGTTATAAAGCACAACCTGCAGGTTGTAGGAACATCTTCCTATATTTTACTAAAATAGGTGATTTTACCAGAATAGATGGTGACCGCTTTGTATATGTACTTTCCAAGCGGGAATGGTCCTCACCATTAAGGTCAGCTCTGATTTATGGGGACCAGATGTGTAATTAATAAAGGTCAGAACGTCTTACAAAGCAAACGTGATGTCTCATAATGAGCAGAGCCCGCTCCACACAGAACATTGATGCATAATGTATGAGGAGATGGGAAACCCTTTCAGCCATAGATCCGTGTATAGCAGTTACGGAAAATAATTAAACCGCCCTGAACAATGTTCCGATGTGCTTGAAGACGATCGATTGGAGCCGAAACCGGGGCAAATCGCCTATAAAGTGTAAACTCGATTCCTTTCGCCCTGAGCAGTTCCACGCGGATGTGCGAAGTAAAATGGATGCTCAACGGCTCTGATCCCACCTGATAACTCGCGGGTTGTAAATCCACCAGTAATGGAACCGGGCTTCAACTTGGGATCATGAATTTTAATGGCACCTGCATATGGCAAGCGCAATATGCATAAGTTCTAACGATTGTTTTGGACCTATTTTAGCCTGGAGAAAAATAGTAGTAGTAATAATAATAATAACAATAATAATGATAATTATGATGATGGTCATGATGATAATAACGATCATAATGATAAGTGTTTGATATATATATATTAAAGGCATGGTATTTTTAATCCGGTCAATATGATTTCGAATATATTCCTCGTGAAAGTCTTAAGTAAAATTAAAATAAATTCATTTAGGTTAAAAAATACTTAACATATGCTATTTAATAAAAAGACATATTCATGCAACAATAATACGTACTTGGAGGCAGAAACGATCGCAGACGCCTTAGACAAGTCCATCTAAAACAACAATACAACAATGTCATTACGAAATTAAAAGGAAAATTACAATATTAAATATGGATATAGCGATAAGAAACAGCATTAAAACCAAAGCCAATTAGTAAAGACATCAGATTCTATTCTTATTTAGGGAGGTTTACCTTTTTATTCTCGAAAAATGGCCATTTGTTCCGGGAGAGGCACAATACCTCCGTACACATGACATTTCGCAAACTAAACGTGCAGTTCGCTACATTACCGACATCCGCTGAACGCTATAAATACGTAGGTCACTAGCAAAGTTTTGCAACTCGTTGGTTTTGCAATGTGACTTTCAGTTTTCGACCATGACGTCATTTCTTCTTCTTAATTAATTCTCACTAATTGTCATTTATTTATTATTATTTATTAGCTATTCGTAATTGTTTACATAATAGCTATTCGATGTTTTTATGTAGTGTTTTTATTTTGTTTTGTTATTTTTAGTGTTGATATTTTGTTTTGTTGAAAGCACTTGTTTTATTAACACAAATATTTGTTCGATATCTCAGTAATAATTAGAAAAATGAATAAACAAAGCTGTGTTATAATAATAAAATCAATGCATTAAAAATAAATGCATAATTTTTGAAAAATTAATATCCTCAGATGTACATACGATAATATGTGCCAAGTCATTTTTGAATAATTGTATATCGTTTACTCTTTAAATGCTTCTAAAAGTGAAAACTCCACAACATATGTTTAATTACATTGAGTTCACCATCTCAATAATTTTTAACATGTAGAGAGTCATTAAAAATTATTACAATATATTAATTTAATGTCTTGTGCGGCGTTTCCGAAGTTGAATACATTTATTTCTGATAAAAGTAGTAAAACCTTAAGAAAATTATTATAGAAAACCAGAAGCTTGAATATATGAAGTTTGAATGTATGGATTTGTTGTGTTAGACTTTAATTTGTTAGTTTAAATATAAGAATAAATATTTTTTATAATCTTCTACTTGTATAATTATTTTAAATTACAGTCTGGGGTATATAGACCTATATTTTATTTTGAAATTTATTTGATTTGTTTAACAAATGAAATATAAATCAATTGACAATAAAAATATAAGAATAAATTTAATGAATATAAGAAGAATGGAAGAAGGTTATTATAATTTTTATAAATACAAATAATTTTTGTAAAAAAAATATTTAGTGCACGATACTTGATGTGAATCCGAGAAAGCGAACGCCGCAGGTCGATAGTGCTCGCAAGACATGATGGTCGTGTGGCTCGCGAACGAGCGAAACGAGTGAGCGAGCGCCTACTATGGTGAATATATGAAGCTCCAGTTGAGATTATTAAAAAGAGCGCCGAAGGCGTGAGGCGGCGAGCAAGCAAAGCGAGCGAGCTCACCGTCTCAATAATTTTTAACACGTAGAGAGTAATTAAAAAAAATTATTATATGCGGTGTTTCCGAAGTTGAATATATGTAGTTAAACTTGAATGTAAAGAGTTAACCTATTGTTTAGTGTGTTATTTTTTTGTTTATTGCAAGTTTTAGACTGAACCATGAATGAGTGGCGTTTTTTAAACACATAAATCTTCAAAAAAATTGTTCTGCTTTTTGTTTTAGATTTTAATTTGTTGGATTAAATATAAGAAAGAATTTAGTTAATATAAGAACTTTCGTTTCTTACACTGAACTAGTTCCAGAATTAATTATTTTCTACTAATTAATAAATAACAATAAATAATAATAAATAATAATAAATAATAATAAATAATAATAAATAATAATAAAAAATAATAAATAATAATAAATAATAATAAATAATAATAAATGAATAAAAATTAAAGTAAAAAAATTGACTCAAAGATTAAAATAATTTTTATACAAAAAGTATTAGGTGCAAGTTGTTTGATATAAGTTCGAGGATGCGAAGGTCGCAGGCCGACAATGTCGGCAAGACATGAGGGTCGCGCGTAGCGACCCCCATGTCTTGTGTGGATCGCGAACGAGCGAAGCGAGTGAGCGAGCGCCTACTACGTTGAATATATGAAGCTTCAGTTGAGATTATTAAAAACGAGCGCCGAAGGCGCGAGGCGGCGAGCGAGCGAAGCGAGCGAGCGTAACGTTCTTACAATTGTAAACAAAATTGACAATCAATATTATACAAGGTGATCATTAAGATGATATTGTTATTGTCCAGTTTAATAAGTTCTGATTAAAAAAACGCTTCATGAAGAGTGTAGAAATCCAGAAGCTTGAATATAAGTATGAAGTTTAAATTTATAGAGATATGTTTGAATATAGATTTTTTTTTTAATATATATAGTTTCAAAAATCTGTTGAATTTTTGTGTTGTTAGACTTTAATTTGTTAGGTTAAATATAAATATAAATTTAATGAGTATAAGAACGCTCGTCTCTTATTATGTTGAAATAATTCCAGCATTAGAGAGAGTGTTTTTCTGGGAGTACGTTATATTAATTTTAATAAATATCAGTAAATAATAATAATACTAATAATAAATTAATATTAATAATAAATAAATAATAATAAATTAATATTAATAATAAATAAATAATAATAAATTATTAATAATAATAAATTAATATTAATAATAAACAAATAATAATTCAATTAAAAAATATTAATCCAAAGATTAATAAAAATAATTTTTGGAAAAATAATATTTGGCGTACGTAACTTGATATGTGAAGCCGAGGATGCGAAAGCCACAGGCCGATAGTGTTGGCAAGACATTCAGGTCGCGCGTAGCGCGACCTGAATGTCTTGTGTGGCTCGCGAACGAGCGAAGCGAGTGAGCGAGCGCTTACTACGTTGAATATAAGAAGTTTCAGTTGAGATTATTAAAAACGAGCGCCGAAGGCGCGAGGCGGCGAGCGAGCGAGCTCACCGTCTTAATCATCTTAAACATGTAGAGGGTGATAAAAAAAACTTTATAAAGAGTATAGAAATCCAGAAGCTTGAATATAAGTATGAAGTTTAAATTTATAGAGATAAGTTTGATGTAGATTTTTTTTAATATATATAGTTTCATAAATCTGTTGAATTTTTGTGTTGTTAGACTTTAATTTGTTAGGTTAAATATAAAAATAAATTTAATGAGTATAAGAATGCATGTCTCTTATTATGCTGAAATATTTCCAGCATTAGAGAGAGTGTTTTTCTGGGAGTACGTTATATTAATTTTAATAAAAAGTCAGTAAATAATAATAATAATATATTAATATTAATAATAATAATAATAAATTAATATTAATAATAAATAAATAATAATAATAAATTAATATTAATAATAAATAAATAATAATAATAAATAAATAATAATAATAAATAAATAAATAATAATAGTAAATTAATATTAATAATAAATAAATAATAATAAATTAATATTAATAATAAACAAATAATAATTCAATAAAAAAAAATTAACCCAAAGATTAATTCAAATAATTTTTGGAAAAAGAATATTTGGCGTACGTAACTTGATATGTAAAGCCGAGGATGCGAACGCCGCAGGTCGATAGTGTTGGCAAGACATGAGGGTCGCGCGTAGCGCGACCCTCATGTCTTGTGTGGCTCGCGAACGAGCGAAGTGAGTGAACGAGCGCCTACTACGTTGAATATGAGAAGCTCCAGTTGAGATTATTAAAGACGAGCGCCGAAGGCGTGAGGCGGCGAGCGAGCGAAGCGAGCGAGCTCACCATTTTAATAATTTTAAACATGTAGAGGGTGATAAAAAAAACTTTATGAAGAGTATAGAAATCCAGAAGCTTGAATATAGGTACGAAGTTTAAATTTATGGAGATAAGTTTGAATGTAGATTGTTTTATAATACCTACATATAGCTTCAAAAATCTGTTGTATGTTTTGTTTTTTTTAGACATTAATTTGTTAGTTTAATATAAGGATAAATTTAATGAGTATAAGAGCGCATTTCTTTTATTATACTGAACAATTCTAGCATTTGATAGCGTATTTTTCTGGGAGCAGGTTATAATAATTTTAATAAAATTTTTGATAAAAGTAGTAAAACCTTTAAGAAGATTATTATAGAAAACCAGAAGCTTGAGTATATGAAGTTTGAATGTACGGATTAAAGTTTGAATTTTTAAATACATACAGCTTCAAACATCTGTTGTGGTATTTTGTATTGTTAGACTTTCATTTGTTAGTACAAATATAAGAATACATATTTTTTATAATCTTGGGCTTATATAATTATTTTGAATTATAGTCTTGCGTATATAGTCCTACATTTTATTTTGAAATTTATTGTTTCTGACGCGTTTCGTGCTTTAATCGCATCATCAGAGAAATTTATTTGATTTGCGTAACAAATGAAATAAAAATGAATTGACAATAATAATATAAGAATAAATTTAATGAATATAAGAACGCATGTCTCTTATTATATAGAACTATTTCTAGCATTTGGGAGAGCATTTTTCTGGAAGTTATAATAATTTTTATAAATAAAAGTAAATAATAATAATAAATAAATAATAATAAAGTAATATTAATAATAAATAAATAATAATAAATTAATATTAATAATAAATAAATAATAATAAATTAATATTAATAATAAACAAATAATTCAATAAAAAAAATTAACCCAAAGATTAATTCAAATAATTTTTAGAAAAAGAATATTTGGCGCACGTTACTTGATATGTAAATCCGAGGATGCGAAGGCCGCAGGCCGATCGTGTTGGCAAGACATGAGGGCCGCGCGAAGCGCGACCCTCATGTCTTGTGTGGCTCGCGAACTCGCTGCGCTCGTTCGCGAGCGTTTCCGTGACAATATACAAAGTTAAGCTTGAATATAGGAAGTTAAGCTTCAATGTATGAAGTCAAGCGTGAATGCATGAAGATAAGCTTGAATATATGAAGTGCACACAAAGATTCGCTACAACCGGACAGAAATAGAGAAAAGAGAAGAAATCGAGGGAAAATGCAAAACGGGGCCTCGCGCGGATTAATCGGGGCAAATCGAAACAGCCTTCGCCACATTCCAAGCGACGAGGGCGAAGGGGGCTGAGAGGGGGGCGCAAGTAGGCCGAGGAAACACGTCTAGAGAGGACACGGCAGAGTACAGTAGAGCATAGCAGAGCAGAGTACAGTTTAGGAAAGCAAAGCAAAGCAGGCCAGGAGACAGTCCAGACCGAACCCGAACCCTCACGGCCGCAGCCACAGCCACCCTCATCCCCTTGTTCTCGCAGTCGAGTCGGGCGGTGGGCGCTTCTTGCGGGATGCTGTGTGAACAGGTGGGGTAATATTGATCGCCTCACCTGCGCTCTGCCCTATATATACTCATATTAAACATACATGCAGCGGCCTGCTGCCACTAGATGTTGCTCCGGAACCTTCCGGGCCTTGCGGACTCCCGGTTCTCGGACTCGCCAGATGAAATATTTCCTTGCTTGCTTAACCTGTTGTACCCGAAGGAAGGGATGTCGATTTTTGGGGCTATTTCTTCTTCGGTTACTTAAAATCATGAATACCTATTCTATTAAAAGAGAATAAAAAACTAAAACTACTTCATGATCAGAAGTAAAATATTTAGTAGTAGGATTTGAAATATAATATGATTAAGTTAATGCAACCAACATAGGAGCCAGTCTAGACAACCGACCAGGAAAACCGCCTGAAATCCGTAATTAGACTACAATAATCCCCTTCTGCCCGATATCGAATGAATATTCATAAATCCGCTTTCTGGGTAGTTGAGTTTCTACTAAGTTTCCTGTCTGAAGAGTATTAACGTCTTGCATTTGCATAGCAATCCACGGCCCATTTTTCCACAGCCCCAGTCAAGTCCCAATTCAATAAAATCCCAATTCAATCAAATCATTAAGCGTTTTTCTCTTAACTATTTAAGCAGAAACTTCACTACCTACGTAATAGTTCTTTATTGTCGGATTAGCCAGGCGTTTAATGGGACAGCCTTAGTACCTGCCACAATCCGCAGTGAAGCTCATAAACCTTCATTATGACGTCGACTGTAAAATAATGTCACCAAGAGTAATACTGTCTGGCAATTACTGCAATCAATTCGCTTGGCGTATTACACCTGCAACAATCCAATTTCAGTTGCGGACAATGTGCAAAAACACTATGCGTGCAGATTAATGTTTTACGTGCCGAACAATTAACCCGCTTAACTTTTTAAATGTCATGCCTACTGGTGAATCTGCAGCGGGATTCGGTTTGACAGGGTCGTCCATCCAATAAAACAATATTCTGAATGTACCTATACGCAAAAATTCCCATTTAACCTTATTAACACTTTGAAATATAACTCTGAAACATCTTTCTTGTACAAATCGGCAATATTTCGTCGCCCATTTTCTTCAGTTCAAGTTCAAGCAAAACATCTTTTGTCTTCAAAGATAACTTGATTTCCTTTCCAAAGCACGCTTAAAACCAACACAAAAACAAAACAGAAACGTTTTTTCTTAATAACTCGAAACAAAAGCTAGACATTTTCGTGCCGAGTGAACATGGCCACCTTCGCAAACATACGTATGGAAATGAGGGCGCGTCAGGAAAAATGCCCATCCATATTCATAGCAGTATTTCAAGCTCGCATAATGGGGATGCAGCATAAAACTCAAACGGAGCGAAGATTTCGGGCCTAATTGGCCTTTTCAGGGCTGTTGGAGGAACTCTCGTTTGTGGGGCGCGTGCCGGGACTCGTCCGCCGAGGAGAGCTAAGTGGAACAGAAACGCATTGTGCTCCCCGCGAACATTTCGAATAAGTTTGGTGGAGCTAATTTGAATTTATTATTGCCCGGCTTTTGAACGAATGTTTAGAGTGAATTTTCGGGATCCCCACCAACCCCCAACCCCACCCGCTCTCCCCTAACCCCTCCCACCCCCAACTTCATCCTCCCCCAACTTCATCCTCCCCCAACCCCACCCACCCCCAACCCCACCCACCCCACTGTTGTCCCGTTCGTTGTCATCTTGTAGTGTTCAATGGAATTGTGACGGCATTGTTTTAAC
>JAWQRP010005840.1:0-10295 GCA_033557875.1 Quadriops clusia
ACTGATTACGTTTTTACTATGCACATAAAGGGTATGTAAATTTTACAACAATTGTTTACATATCCTCTGATTCTTTAAACTTGCAAAGGAGAAACGTGAACTGAAACGTTCAGTGCAGGCTGGGGATCCTCTCTCTGTTTATGCTTTTATCTTCCAAACATTAGACATCATTTTGGAAGAAGATTTCCTGCTATCTGCGGCAGTTATCTACGATATCTCATCATTTGGAATCGACCATGCCAAGAAGTTAGACTACATGATGGTTAAACATGGAAAGGTTCTCATGGAAGACGTTTACTCGGGGAGAATAGCTGCCGTCCATTTACTTAATGTAAATTATTTGTTTGAGAGTTTGCTGACAATAGCCAAGACGGTCTTCATGCAGAAAGTGATTACGCCAGAAGTATATGAATAGTTGAATGGTATCGACAAAAAGCGTAACAAGACGCCGATCAGCCCAGAACGTGCGAAGAACTGAAGCCCTTGTCGACGCACGTGATGCCGTCGCCATAGGAAAACAAATACTCAAAGGCCAGATCTATTTTAATTATGACTAAGCCTTTAATTTGTTTTTACATTGCTTCTCCAAAGTGCGCGTGGTATTTGATCGAGATTCGTGCTTTTAATAATGTCGCGTAAATTGCGCAATAGTCCCGAATTCCCGGAAACAAACGCGCGTAGTGTTACCAACTGTGGTCCAGTTAGGGAAACCACTAGGTTTAGAATCGAACGACCCGATTTAAGTTGGCGGTAACAACGAGTGACATTTCGTGCGCGTTTGACAGCTGGGAAAAGCATGCGAGATTATCACTTCACAGCACCAGAAAAATGCCATCGTGGTTTCGCGGGGCCCAATTTAGCATTCTTAACCGCGCAATTAGCGCAAAACGCAAGGTTAAGGTTACCGCGTCGTTACCCGGGGTAGGTTTGCGCAATTTAATGTTTGATTCACGACCATAAAAGGGGGCGGCAAGGTTCCATGGGAGAACAATAGTCTGGGGGGAGAACAATAGTCTGGGGGGAGTGCAGGTCCAAAGTAGGGGCGCAAGTGTTTTCCAAATAAAGGCTAAATACCGTTTGCACTTTACAGTTCATACCGATGTGAATCCAAACCATTACCACGTATGACCGGGGTAACAACTACAGTCGAGTAAGCGGTTTCGGGTGCGATTAATGCAAAGACAAATGGAATAGGAATTAATATTTCTGTAAAATTAAACCACTCGCGTTTAGGTTCAGATATAATCACATTTAGGCTACGCGTGGAAGGTATTTCGCAGAGCTAAGTTGACGAACAGGTTTCCCTGCAGGCAGTCCTAATACCAACGCAATTTCTCTTAACCATAACAAACCAAACCAACGTTGTTAGACTTCCGAGTCTTCCGCTTTGAGTATGACGTAGATGAATCGTGTCGAGGGTTTAGCCTGGTACCCGGACCGGACGCCAACGGCGCAATTGGGGGGACATCTTTAAGGAGTGCCCTACCTCCGCTTAGTAGGTCCGGCGTCCATCTCTGTGGACAGTGGTACGAACTGACTTCTGTTGTAACTGTCTAGCTATTAGTATGAAGGAGAGCAAGTTGAGCGGAAGGTTCTGGCCGTTTCGAGGGAGATAGCTGGGAGAGAGCCCTCTTATAGGCTCTTCCAGTCCTCCGGTAGGCTCGGCTCCCCACCTCGATTGGGGCATCAGAATAATCTGAGGTAATGAATGTGAGATAATAAACAAGCGTTCTAAGAGTGAGGGTATGTTAGCAGTGAACCCATGTGTTTCCGTGTACAAGTATGAATGTTGACAGGTCAGTATACCATAACCAAATTAAAAAATTTAAATTTAGAATGTTAAACCTATGCCTATATGATGCATGCAATGGTATTTTTAAATCATGAGTGAAAATAATGTAATATTATTCTATCAAATGAAAAGAACATGCTGAGTGAGTATTTTGAAACACAAATCATAAAATTTGATAAATATTTCAATAAAATTAAAGGCAAACACTGCAAACATTTAACATCCTAGAAAGTCTACAAAATAATCAACATTTCAAAGATAATTAGGTGTAATAAACATAATTTTAATATAAATTTAACAGGTACTTTTAGAATTATTGGTTCAAATTTTTTTTGCTGTATTTTAAAAAGACAAAATTACTTAAATTATAACCAATATACAAACCAATACTATACATATTTTTATAATCTTGGACGTGTATAATTATTTAAATTATAATCTTGGGTATATAGTCTATTATTTTGTTACAAAATTGTTAAAAATTTTAGAAAGAGGAAATAATTTGTATAATTACCAGGTTTTAAAATCTTTGAATATAAAATACGAAAAATCTAAGACTATTTAGAGAACTGAAGGTTAGAAATAAATTAAATAAACCTGGGAATATTAAGACACAAAGTTTGAAACTAAGTTTTAAAAAAGGGGCCATTAGTACACTAAAGGTTTGCAAATAAGTTTTAAAAAAACTGGGTTAATAACCCCAGGTTTGAAAATAAGTATGAAAAAACAGGGGCTATTAAGACACCAAATTTTTGAATATAAACTAACGAACCATGGGTCTATTAATTCACCCAAGGTGTGATAATAAGTTTAAAAAACTGGGGCTATTAAGACACAAAAAGTTTGAAATTAAGGTTTAAAAACTGAGACTAATAAGACTCTAAAACGGCTGTTACACGGAGTAACTAGGTCGCGGCAACTTCAGTAGTTGCTATGGAAATGCATCGTATAACAAGCTAATCACTAGTGACAAGACTATTCAGCAGATTGTTATAAGGTGCATTTCCATAGCAACTACTGAAGTCGCGAGTTATGTTGCTGTTTGCAGTCTTGAGGTTCAAAGTAGCAACATGTGTTTTTAATAAAGGAAACAACCATTTTTCGGAGTTTCTTTATTAATATTGATGGTTGAAGTGAGTGTTAGCCTAGCCGAAGCCAATAACAGGACTAAAATCATATTACAAGAAAAATAGTTTATATGTAAAAGCAAGGGTGCGTCGAGTTACCAGTTCTTGGTAACTCATCAGATAAAGAGTCGTGAGTACTACAACTAAGAGATAATAGTTCGTAGTCTCACGAACGGTAGGTATTAATATAAGAGCAGCTGAGAGATAAGAGGTCGTGAGTTCCCGTAGGGTAAGTGTTAGATAACGTAACTCGCGGTGACTTAGTCCCTCCGTGTAACAGCGGTTTGAAGGTTTGAATATAAGTTAAACAAACCTGGGGCTATTAAGACACTAAAGGTTTGAAAATAAGTTTAAAAAACTGGGGCTATTAAGACACTAAAGGGTGAAAGCAACTTTTAAAAAACTGGGAATAAAGGTTTGACAATAAGTTTAAAAACCTGAGGCTATTAAAACACTAAAAGTTTGAAAATATGTTTAAAAATCTGGGGTTATTAAGACACTAAGGGTTTGAAACTAAGTTTAAAAAAATTGGGGCTATTAAGACACTAAAGGTTTGAAACTAAGTTTACAAAAATTGAAGCTATTAAGACACTGAAGGTTTGAAAATAAGTTTTCAAAACTGGTGCTATTAAGACACTGAAGGTTTTAAAATAAGTTTTAAAAAACTAGGACCAATAAAACACTAAAGGTTTGAAAATATGTTTAAAAAACTGGGGTTATTATGACACTGAAGGTTTGAAAATAAGCTTAAAAACTGGGGATATTAAGACACTAAAGATTTGAAAATAAGTTTAAAAACCTGGGGCTATTAAGACACTAAAGGTTTGAAACTAAGTTTACAAAAATTGAAGCTATTAAGACACTAAAGATTTGAAAATAAGTTTAAAAAACTGGGGCTATTAAGACACTAAAGATTTGGAAGTAAGTTTGAAAAAACTGGGACCATTAAGACACTAAAGATTTGGAAATAAGTTTAAAAAACTGGGGCTATTAAAACACTAAAGGGTGAAAGCAACTTTTAAAAAACTGGGAATATCAAGACAATAAAGGTTTGACAATAAGTTTAAAAAACTGGGGCTATTAAGACACTGAAGGTTTGAAAATAAGTTTGAAAATATGGAGCGGTCTCCACTCGACTTTCTCGCATATTTTTAAGGTATACTAGACAAGATTCAAAGCGATTTTTGAATAATATTGGTATTACAATATGAAGCGTGCTAGTGTAAAACCTGTTAACTAGCATGGAAATGCTGTGTAGTTAACCCGAACGCTTCATATTTACACATATGCATTTTAAAAAATTGTTAAAAAATAACACTTTCGGTTAACCAATTGTTTTAAAATTTGATATCTGTTTGTTTCTTGTTATTTCTAAAGTTAATATAAAATTTCAAAGAAATTCCTTGAAGCAAAATGGTACTTTACTTAAAAAAGTTATATATTATAATGTTAAATTTCTTCTTTATGCGGACGATCTTAAACTATTTGCTTCTGTTTCTACCGTATCAGACTGCTTAGAACTTCAAACTAACCTAAATAATTTTAAATATCAAATTTTAGCTTAATCCCTCAACCGGAAGTGGTAGTTTACCTGAAACGGAAGTAAAACTCTTTCAAGTAAAATGCCCTTTTGCTTGAAGGTATTTGTTTCAAATTTTGTACCAGCTTCAAAAATAACGAAAAACTCACAGATATCAAATTTTAGCTTAATCCCTCAACCGGAATTGGTAGTTTACCTGAAACGGAAGTAAAACTCTTTCAAGTAAAATGCCCTTTTGCTTGAAGGTATTTGTTTCAAATTTTGTACCAGCTTCAAAAATAACGAAAAACTCACAGATATCAAAGTTTAGCTTAGTCCCTTAACCGGAAGTGGTAGTTTACCTGAAACGAAAGTGAAACTCTTTCAAGTAAAGTGCCTTTTTGCTTCAAGATATTTGTTCCAAATTTTGTACTAGCTCTGAAAATAACGAAAAACTCACAGATATCAAATTTTAGGACCCAACCGAAAGTAATCTTTGTTGTCTATGTTTTTTAAATATGTATGTGTATATAATATCAAAATTATTCAAAAATCACTCTGAATCCTAATGTGAATCTGTTTTATCTTGTCTAGTACAACTTAGAAATATGCGAGAAAGTCGAGTGGAGACCACTCCATATTTATTGTTATTATGATTATTGATGTTTTTGTTAATATTAGGAATTAATTAATACGGTTAAATGGGTATGTTGTATTTTTGTAATGCGCTTTTTTATATTTACTGTTTATGTTATGTTTGTAGTATGGAATGCATTTATTGGGAATTTTTTCTCCCGTTTGCATTCTTTAAATTCCTTAAATAAATAAATATTTCCTTCAGGTTAAGTACCATTTCCGGCTGGGCAATTCTGCTAAAATTTGATATTTGTGAGTTTTTCGTTATTTGTGAAGCTGGTACAATATTTGAAACAAATACCTTGAAACAAAAGGGCACTTTACTTGAAAGAGTTTCACTTACGTTTCAGATAAACTGCCACTTCCGGTTATCCGAATTACCCCAAAGTTTACTTTTTAGCTGGAATGACTACATACCAAATTTCATCGATCTAGCTCAAATCGTTTTTGAGTTATCGTGTTTACACACACACACAGACAGATAAAAAAGCAAAAAAGGGTCAAATCGACTCAAAACGTCTCTGCGAGAAAGTAAAAACTGAGACTAATAAGACTCTAAAACCGCTGACGGAGTAACTAGGTCGCCGCAACTTAAGTAGTTGCTATGGAAATGCATCGTATAACAAGTTAATCACTAGTGACAAGGCTATTAAGCAGATTGTTACAAAGTGCATTCCCATAGCAACTACTGAAGTCGCGGCGACAGTCGCTCCGTGTAACGACGGTTTAAATGTTTGAATATAAGCTAAACAAACCTGGGGCTATTAAGACACTAAAAGTGTGAAAACAAGTTTAAAAAAAAACTGGAACTATTAAGATATCAAAGGTTTGAAAATATCTTAAAAAAACTAAGGTTTTTAAGACACTAAAACTTTGAAAATAAGTTTAAAAAACTGGGTCTATTAAGACACTAAAGGTTTGAAAATAAATTAAAGAAATCTGGGGCTATTAAGACACTGAAGGTTTGAAAATAAGTTTAAAAAATGAGGATATTAAGACACTAATGGTTTGAAAATAAGTTAAAGAAAGTTGAGGACGTATGTTTTTATGAATAAACCCCATTTGAACTTTATTTGCTGTATGAGAAAGCCAGTTTTGCATTTTTCATCATTTCTAAATTAAACCCTCGAAGAAGTTTTAAATAAATAAAACCAATGGTTGGACAGATTAAACTTATTTAACTAATAGGTCAAAATATCCAATAAGAAAAATGATATATATTAATCATGAAAATGTCACGAGTTGCCACGCAGCTAAAGATATAACTTTATCTTTCTTTCAAGCATATAAAAACATACGCGAATCGTGCACATATGCAATTTGTTTGAATAATTATGCAAACTTAAAAAAATACATTATGCACTTGCATTGACGGTCAAGTTCAACTGCTTTCGCATACATCAAGCGGACGTACAGATAATCACTTTCACTCTGTATTAGCCGCAATGTTTATCACATCTGCAAGAGTCAAAGAACTGGGCGAAGTGGGAGATGAGCGATTAAAACACTTAATTTGTGTACTGCTTGGTTGCTCAGTTCGTCGAGCAACAAAATGTATGAATAATATGATTATTAAATCCGAGAAGTCGTTGCAATCGAACCTCGACCATGCAGGTGACCCAGTACTAAAAAACTCGTTTGGGTTATTTTTACAACTAAATGAAATTGGCATATAAAATCTGGCGGAATAAGGCGAAACCCACTAAAGCGACTCCGGTGACAAGGACAGCCTCTGGTAGCCCCAGGTTCCTCTTACAAACAGTCGAACAGAGAATCAGTGTCGGGGCGACTTGGTGAACCAGTGTCTCGCATTTGTGCAAGACTAGTACTTTGTTTACCAAAATTGACTCGTGAAGAAATGGCTCAAGTTCCACATTTGCTGGTGGTGACCGAAGACTTGAAGAGTTTGGTGAAGAAGATGTACGACAAGACTGACGAGGACATCCGGCAGGACCTGGACATCCTGATGGACTGGTACAAGAAGCAGCAACACCTCCCAATGATTGAAGATGAAGGATGTCTGGAGAGGATCCTCATGAGAAACAAGTTCCGATTGGAGCAGACCAAGAAGAAAGTGGATGCGTATTTCACCTTGAAAGGGTTATACTCGGAGTTCTATTCATTGGAGGACATGGATGTGCAATCTCAAGCAATAAGGAATGTGCTAAAAACCAGGTAAGATTATTCTTTCTCAGAACTTTACCTTAAGCAACGAATAGGTCAGTAACAAGTTTTATACATTCCAGCTACTTGATACCATTGAAAACCCCGTTAGAAAACGGTGAAAGAATCCTCTTCTACAGCATTACCGACCCCAATTTAACAGATCTCTTTGACCTAAAGACCCTCTTCATATACTTCTTCATGTGCCTGGAGATTCTAAACCAGAATGATTACTGCGGGTCCGTTAGAATTGTCTGCGACCTGGAGAACATCAGGTTCCCCTTTTACACAAAATTGGACCCGCTCGTGGTCTTCAAAGGAATGAAACTGCTACAAGAGGGATACTCTTGTAGATTTGCTGGGTTAGAATACATCAATGCGCCCACTTTCATGGACCTCTTAGTGAAGCTGATCACTCCAGTGTTGAAGCACGGTAAGATACGCGTTCACAGCTCACTGGAAGACCTCTACGAAGTAATCCCCCAAAGGTACCTTCCTGAGGAATACGGAGGACAAAATGGGAAACTCGAGGAATCGCAGAAAGCCTGGATTGACGAAGTGGACAAACAGAAGAAGTTCCTACACGAGAGGGCCAGACTGGTATCCAATGAGAAGCTGAGGATTGGTGAATGTCAATATGGGGAGGAACTATTCGGGATGGAAGGGTCATTCAAAAAGATCAACTTGGATTAGCATCTAACTTTAATGTAAATACGTACCGATAGCTAGTAGAATAAAGCAAAATTAGACCATCTACTTTACGCATTTTTCAATTAGCAATTTATCGGAATATTGGTACCCTTGGACTTACGGAACCAATTAATTTAATTATGAGTTTAATTAACCTTCTGAGAAAACAAGCATAAAATTATTACTTCACAAAAATACGCAAACATATTGCAATACACACCTTACAAAGGATAATAAACAAAAAGATATGAAATTTTTGCTGGAGTACTTATTGGCAAAAACTCAGACAAGTTAATAAACGTTTGAAAAAAGGAAAAAACTCAACATTACAAATCGTATGGTATTATCTCATTACAAATGGTAATTTATTGAATTATAAGTAACGACAATCGTTTATATACAATAGAACTCCTCGTAGAAAAATTTCAATCTCTCGATGTTGTTAACGATGAAACCACAGAGCAAATTACTCCAATACGACTACGAAAGTACGAAAAGTGTAGTTTTGCAACTGTTCGGCCGCTCTGAAGATGAGTTAACGAAGGATGTCGAAACCCTGAGGGAATGGCTAAAGCAACAACCCCATCTGCAGAACACCGACTTAATTAGTAATCTCTTTTACTTTATTTTGGAGAGTTTACTTTACTCCAACGAAACATTCCCTTTACTCTTACTCTTATGTTCCAGGTCAACGAAAACTGACCATATTTTTCATAGTAAACAAATATTCCATGCAGAAAACGAAAAGGAAATTGGACGCGTACATCACCATAAGGTCAGTTCTTCCCCAGTACTACACCTTAAGAGTATCCAAAGGGACCATAGTAAGGGACTCCTTGAAGGGAGCAATTGCTGCCCCTCTCCCATACCAATTCGAGCATTCGAGACTCTTCGGAATTACTCTTCTGGATAGCTATTTCTATGATCCTCACTGCACTTTAGGCTTCATCGTCCAGATGTTCGATGTCGTTTTAGAGGAAGACTTCCTGCTCTCAATGACAGTTATAGTTGATTTAGCACATCTAAACCTCGGCCACGCTAAAAAATTGGACCTCATGGTCTTCAAGCACCTGAAAACCGTCGTCGAAGACGTCTATTCCGGAAGAGTGGCTCGTATCCACTTCATCAACTCCAACCCCCTTATAGATCAGGTGCTAGCGATGACCAAGATGTTCTTCAAGCAGAAATTGATGTCCAAAATCGTGATACACAAAAATCTGCAATCTCTTCACGAGATGGTTCCCAAGAACCTTCTATCCGCGGACTTCGGGGGAGATTTGAAATCCATGAAGGAAATCTGCGAAGAATGGTACCAGAAATTGGGCGAGTACGAGGATATCTTCCAAAAGATGGAATCTCTGAAGGTCGACGAAAAGCTGAGACCTAAAGAACTCAAGAGCGACTTATTCGATGACCTTCAAGGATCCTTTAGGACATTAGCCGTTGATTAACATCAAGCATTAACAGCAAGCAAAAAGCCAACGTGGTAGAATGGAGACAAAGTACAACATTAATTAGTCCAATAATTATGTTGATTGTTATCGTTCTGGTCATCTTTCAAGTTTTCGTTATTTATTTTGAATTTATATGGTCGAAGGTCCTGGGTATACCCGCAACGGAACCACAGTTAATGATCATTTTACTTGAATTATGGGATCTGACTCACCTAGACAGTTTTCATTCACTTCTCCGATTAGAGGCACTGGTCGTTTTCTACTCTTGAAATTCTCTTTCTTTATCACTGACTTTTTATTTAATTCGTCTTCTTATTTTAATAACTTCTGACATTCGGTTTGTCACTTATCAACAACCTTCATTCATTGCCTAGCAACCAGGACTCTCGAGTGGCATGATCATGCCTACTTTTAGTTGTCTAAACATTCACTGAATAAGTTCACCGCCTCCTCTATTTCTTGTCCGACACACAATTAGATAGTACTGATGACATAAACTAGAAAATATTCCAATAATGGGGTCTTCTCATCAATTTTGTTATTTCTCTTGTCGTATTCTACATATTAAATGGAATGATTTACACTAGACCAAAGGACTGTAATCTCTTTTATTAATTTAAACAAAAATATTTAAACTTTATGATGACTCACGTTTTTACGGGGAGCATCTGGCAACCTCGCGATGTAAGAAGAATAAGAAGCCAAGTGGCAAATTTAAGAAAGAAGAAGAACATCATGAATTTATCTTTCTTTATGTATGGTTAATGCTAAGGATAGAAAGAGAAAGTAGATTTATGACAGTTAAAGTTCGCCGTCGGTGACATTTGACGGACCATAACCTAAAATCGTTCCTAAATAGAAATAAATTATGGCAAGATATTATCGTTGTTTAGCAGGGAGTGGGGTAGGTTAGG
>JAWQRP010005841.1:0-10294 GCA_033557875.1 Quadriops clusia
GTTTAAACTGTGCTTTAAATAGAAATGTAATTTTTAGTTATATACATAGTTACGTAGTACATCTTTAGACATAAATGTATGTATAGTACATAAAACTTTGTATTCTCTGGATAATCCGACCTTTTTTCCGTTCCGACCATATCCCCAGTCCCACTGGTGACGGATTAGAGGGATTCTACTGTATCTCTTATAAGAGGTCGGGCGCAATATATTTAACTAAATGAAATGACTTTTGCATGATAATGCAATAACCTGAATACAGATTGAAGGCCGGATGGTCGTGTCAATAACTTGCCCGCAGGTCGCACCTTACACACCCTTATAGAAGCTTAACATTAATCTTTTCAGAAATAATAACAGGTCTTGCCGGTCGGCCCAATTTACATTCAATTAAACAACATCGGGCGAGCACCATAAATTTTATATCTTAATCTCACGTTATTGTTGCTAGTTTTTGTTATCTTTACGTTCCAAAGTAATCAGAAGAAGAACTGGAGTAAAAATACTTGGCGTTCTATTATTTTAAGTCTATTGTTTGTGGATGCGTGGGTTGGACTTGAATTATTAAAATTTACGAACAACAATTCTCTAGCTCCGGAGCTACTAGATTTGTTTTATTTCTTAAACATTTTTACACGAGTTTTATATTTACATACATAAAATGATATTTTTATAGAGATTTCTAGTAAATTGATGTGATCATACGTTAAATAAGGTAAGTCCGAAGATCCTATTTGCTAATCCTGAGTTCAGCAAGAAAAGTGTCCCTAAAAAATTTGAATGAATTAAAGTCCAAGTGGCATGAAGGGGTTTTGTTCGGTGTCAAAAACACGCACACAATTTAGTTGAGCTCACAAGGAGGGCTGTCCCCGAGGAAGATGTTAATCAAAATAAGTATCTCAAGGGTGCAACCCCTAAGTAATAGGGGAAGCCAAGGCACGTGCCCTTTATTACGCCCTTGAACCCTATTTAATGTTATTTCTAAAATGCCTGGTAGTTATACTTTAAACTAATATTTCTGTTTGGAAAAATTATTGCACACAATTGTTTATGAAAAATTGCAAACATCATTATTTAATTGGGCCATAGATCAGCTTAGATTGAATTTCACCCTTTGGGCAATACCAATTGTAAATTGTCAATTGACCCACTAAACTCATGTACATATTATTATGATACCGTTCTGTACATTTATCAAATACATTTATTATCTACTGTTATAGAAAAAAAGGGAAATCAGTGAGTACGTTTAAGGGCGACTTTTACGATACTCGGGTATAGCAGCGCTAATTGACCACCACCGTTTACGAAGCCTTATGGAGATTAATAGTTAAGTAAATTAGCTAAGGTTTGTAAAAGTGGCAATAAAAAAAAGTAAGAGAATAGGAGCCCTGTTTACACTCTCCTTTCATCACGATAAATCAGCTGTTTTTTCCACGCCATAAACTAAACTTTGTTTAATATGCTTTTAATAATAAGGGACCTTCCTGCAAGTTTTCTCTATATTCAATGTAATTTAAAGAGACGAGCCATTCAAAGTCTCCCTCTTCAGGTTTGAGGCTACGAATGCACTTTATTGATTACCCCTGGCTTGCTTTGCGTCCAGTGAATTATACAAGAGACAATAATATTCCAAACCGGGCACGCGATTTACCATCCCCTATGCCTCTTGTAATAAAAGCAAATAAAGAAACCATTGTGAATGTTTTTTATTATTATTGCTATACAATCGTATTAGCGCATTATGCCATTTAAAACAGTTCAATTGCAAAATGTAGATTTCTTCGGCATAACGCCGAAAATGAAACAATCAAATGCAATAAATCAGAAATTGACGGACAAATAAAGAAGTCCAATTAAATGTTTTCGTAGATGTGTCCCACTTCTACTTGCTCGCTTATCGAATAAGATCAGCTGATCTGAGGCGGCCTTGCCAAATATTCGAAACACGCGGATATTGGCGAGCTAACTGCTTTGCTATTGGTCCACCGAGCCGAGAGGGTTAGATCTAGTTGGCCTGGGCCCAATGTATTTTGCATTGAGGAATTAACCTCAGATTTGTTGTCTGCACTAATATGCACCAATTTATCGTCTGATTCATTCAGTTTCAAGAGTTATCTGAGTATAAAAATCTTATCTCAATCTTCAAAGAAAATCTTGTGGATACGAGTTATGTGCCATACATTTATTTGTAGATAGATTACAATCAAAAGAGTACATAGATTATTTTTTAATAATAATAGTAAATTATGTTATAACAACTGATTTTAAAAATATGTATAGACTCCCGATTCCATGCCAAATTTTTTTTTTGCATTTACATTTTTTTTAATTAATTTTATTCCAGATAATATTATTTCAATTTATTATTATTGCCTTCACGAGTGAACGCACTGACCTATGAATAAGCACAATTCAACTTTTATTGCACACTTGTTTACAATTTCAATACTTACGATGTAAATTCGTTCACCATTCCTTACATCTCATTTTAAAAGCGCGTGTCCATAGATAACACCAAAGGCATTATCTTTTTGAACTTCACTTTTTTTACACGTTACACATCTGTTTTGCAAAAAAAAACTTTACGTTCAGTGGCTTCCAAGTTAATTGAACTGTATGCATAAATTTGACGTCAGTAGCACTTAAACACTACAATAATTTACACTTTGCTTCACTAGAACGCCCTATATCCTACGTGCATTTAACTTTTTAACTCCTCCACAACTAGGGGTAAAGAGGTGCTTCAGTGTGAATCATTCTAGGTTAGAACCAAAATCAATACTGTGAAAAGCACATGAAGATCTCGGGGCACACCGAGCACACTAGATTTATTTAATTTCACTCGGACGAGTTTGGTTCACAGATCAAGTCGGTCGTGAGTAAACACTGTGCACTTTCGCCTTCTTTTTTCACGGATTTTCATTAACGTTTCTGTTTACATGGGGCCTGAGAGACCAAGAAGCGTACACCACGCGAATGCGCTGACAACTGCCGGCATCAGGGTAACTTGCAACGCCGCTCGGAGCTACGGAAGCTAGCCGAACCAGTTCACTTTAGTCGTGCTCGGATATGGTCATTTTTGCGGCGCTCTTCATGAAATTCTCCATGCCAATCGCTCATTTTACTGTTAAACGCTCTCTTGAACTAAGATTGATGATAACGGGTAGTACTCTAATTTAAATCCGAAGGTATTTCTAGTAATTAAACGGCGGATATTTATGCGACTAGGCAGGATGTTTCATCCTTTTGTCATTATGAATTATTTATTAATACTTCCAAGTGATGTTAAATAAGCAGCGTGTTTTTTGTTATGTATTATATTCGCTTTAATGAGGTATAAGAAACTATAATTTTTTTATATACATTTTTTCTTATTGTTGAATTTTCAATTTTAACTTCATTTGCCTTGGCACAAGAAATTTTATTATATTGTTATATTTTGTTATATTGTTCTATTAGTTACATTTGGCACGACTGTATTATAATTCTGTAGGAGTTCCTGAAATTATAGCCTATTTTATTAAAATCATCGTTTAATTGTCAAAAAACAATAGTTTTATGTCATATTATAATAGAATAATTAATTAATTGTTGTGTTTATATGTATTTTTCACTAAACGTTAATTAATAACTATTTGTTTATTTTTTGTACAAAAAATGAATTTTATTCCGAATTCTTGTGGACATATTGTCATTAAAACGTCATAATTTGAGGTTATACTTCGCCCTTAAAACAGCAATAATTTGAAAATTTTTCGATAATCCGCATTTTTTTTACCAACAATCACTTGTAGGGTATTAATCTATCAAGAAACATTTATAAATTTGTGAAATTTTGAGGTGTCAGTTATGCTTCCGTAACCAAATTTTAAAATTAATTCGCAATAAAATATTTCACAAAATATTTCCCAAAATATTCGAAGTTTTCTAAGCAAGATATTTTTCTAAAGGCCACTTTTACAATCCTCAATTAACGCTATTTAAACAGTGAGTTCCCCAAATAACTATAGTTAAGTCAACCGCTGCCTCTCAAAAAGTCTGTTTAAAACTCGTTAACTAAAATTCATAACAAAAACCTTTAGGTTTTATCTCATTGATGTATAAACGTTCCAACAACTCTTATACACTTAAAAGATTTTATGCTTGTAGGACTGTATATCACTACACAATGAAAATTAAATAAGGTATTTTATTCAAAAAGAAGGTTCATACTTAGAACACAAATGTATCCCCTGCTGCTATCTACGTTGGGTACAAGCATAGATAATCTGTGGTACAAGTAACACAAGTAGCAATTATAACGATACATTAGGAACAAATACGCACAGGTATAGACACTAAAATATAATCGAAAGTCACAGAATAGGGATTACATGGAACGCAATACAAAAGTAACCTACCTCAAAGGAATTATTATACTGTCCTCAAAAGGAACCACAGAGATCCTTTGCTTCAATACGCATTGTCTACAAAATGGGAAAACAGGAAAAACGAATTGGCAATACTTTTGGTACAACACTCAACCATCATGGCAATCACTAAAATGATCCCTACAAGTTTTGCAGCATTTTTTTTTATAGAATGTAATAAGGTTTATTAAAAAGACCCCACGTTTATTAGCACAGGCGTTAGGTCAAAACAAGGTTTTATTTTTAGCGTTGCATAAGAGAATCGCCGCTAAAATTAGAACGACAATTGCGGAATTTATGCACATATACAACTTAAATAATAAATTGACCATTTGCTTTCGGTTTTATGCTCTCATTATAATTGCTAGTCGTGCCCCGGCGCTTTTTATCTGCACAATTTGCAGAATGTCGCATAGCATGGATTGTTGCGATGCCTTCGCAGAAGCCTCAAGGTCCCCCGTTCTTATTTTCGCTGTTTCGCTTAAAAAAATTTATAAAGTTTGCTTTGGCGCTAACGCTGTTGTGCAAGAAGTTGTTACGTATTTGTTTAAAACCTCACAAATACCTGTTTACGGGATAAAAACCAGATTATATCGCGCTGAGAATAGCTCAAGTTTTGCGCTTTCTAACATTGAAAATTTGTAAAATACGAGTTAATTAAATTTGTCACGGTTAAACCGACAATTTGACGTTCGTTAGTTAATTAATTCTTTATTAATTTGAATAACCCTACTAATTTCAATACCAAATTTGAAAATACCAAATAAAAAAACAAATTAGCAATCAAATAAGAAACCAAATAAGAAACAAATAATAAATATTTATAATACGTACGTACGGCTGCCGACGAGTGTACTAAAATAATATTTCTTATACGTCTCTTCTTTCCAGTTCTAGAGTTCCTTATATTTTTCAATTATTTATTAACTTTCAATTAAAAAAATGTAAAACTAGCCCTCTACTACATACGTTTATGTATGTGCTATTATTAAATTTAAATAATGTCCATATAGAAATTTTATTCGTTTTTTGCAATTAAAACAGTTCAATTTGCAACAAATATAATTATATAAAAGTATATAATTATTAAAATATTTGTAAGTTGTAAATAAATAGATCATTACTGCCTACTGAAGTGTACTAATATTTCTAATAATTATTAATTAATGTAAACATTTAGATTACAATTATTATCAATATTTGTACTATTCGTCGACAAAATTTTACTTCACGTGTTGTTTTCCCTGTAAATAAAAATTTGTTTAATAATCTTTAATCTACAATAATGAAAAAGTACAGTAGAGGATCGATTATCTGAAATAACAGACGCCAGAGAGTGTCGGACAAACGATGTTTGCATGTGATCGATACATATAAAAATATAGTCGGGCGATTTTATGTGTAGGTACATATTATTTAGTAATTTCAATTTCATATAATCTATTTTTCGAATATATATATACGTTTGTCGGATAACCGATGCTCTACTGTACATTATTGATTTGATGAACAAGTTAACCCTTCCATTTAGGCAACAACATTACCAACAATGTATAGTAGACAATCTAATATTAGCAAAGCAATTGAAAGAATACCTGATTACAAAGCGCCCTTTGACGCACATAGAATTTAATGTTCCTGTTTAAAAGTAAATATTTTAAATAAGTCAATTTTTTAAAATTAAGGAAATTCATAATATAATGCAATAAATGTAACTTATAACTGAGTCTATGGGCTGCTCCAGTATCACAGCAGAGTGGCGCAGTGGAAGCGTGCTGGGCCCATAACCCAGAGGTCCGTGGATCGAAACCACGCTCTGCTAACAACTTTTTTTTTCTTGTACTCAAAAACAATAAGCTTTTAAATTCAAGTGTAAATTAAATTTACATAGTACATATAAGCAATCATAAACGAAAGTAGGTAATGGAGTAGAAATATATAATTTTTAAAGAAATAGAAAATTTGTAGATTATAATTTGGAAAATTTATCTCAAATACAAATGAAAGATTTATGTTGTATGTAGAACAGTGTTATATTTATAAGACGTATTTACGAAGCTATGTTGCACCACGGCGCCGTGGCTTAGTTGGTTAAAGCGCCTGTCTAGTAAACAGGAGATCGGGGGTTCGAATCCCCCCGGGGCCTCGTGACCGTTTTTTATTTCAAATTCATATTTTTAAATTTATAAAATAACTCTGCATCATTTAGTCAAAAATGTGAATTAAACAAAACATTTTTCATAATAATTTTATTAATAATGACATTTACTTATAAGTAGAATACTTTCTTACGTTCACATATTTAATAATTTAAGCTTAATAAATCTTAGTATTATAAAAAGCTAAATATCAACAATATTGCACTAAACTCTGAATTCAATAAAAAATACAAACACGTAACTATCTACGTCTGGTGAAAATGTTTATCCTTATAGAGTAAATAATGGGGCATCGGAATGGAAGATACAGTTTCCTTGAGTATGAGGCTATCATCTTTCTCTTTGATTATTTGCTTTAATCTTTCAACTTCCTGTGTGTGCTCTTGTTTCATAGACGATATCAAGGAGTCTTGATCTAGTAGCCTTTGTTCTACAGTCGTCAGTTCTTCAAAAGCATCCCTTTGTACTAACTGAAAGAAAGTAAAATAAAATATATTTCGTAAAATCAGTTCATTTTTGCCGTGTATAAAATGTACCTTGAGTTGATTCTTAAGTGAATCCATACGGCTAGCAATATCGCTGCCTAGCTTTTTCACAGCCTTATTCTCTAAATGCCTCTGATTTAAGGCTTTTAATAAGGCTTCTTGTTCTGCAACTAAATCCTTGGCAAAATGCATGGCCTTATGTAATTGTTTCCGGCAAGCACTCCTCGATAATTGTACTTCATTTAACGAGTGTTGCAGATCTAAATATTTTACTTCGGCTTTTCTACAAAAGTTCATGTTTTAAATAATTATTATTATTAAATAATTAATATTATAAAATTATTATTATTATTAAATTATTATTATTTATTATAAATAATAATATATAAATTATTCTCATTTTATACATACTTTAATTGCTTTTCCGATGTTTTCATTTTATTTTCCAAATCAGCCTTTTCGGTATTTAATACTGCTGTTCTATCAGTCAACTCTTTAATCTCTTGCTTTAAAGCAACAGTGCTATCTGATAGTTTTTGTTTTTCTGTTTCGTATTGAGTTTTTAATTCTTCATACCATCTAAATATAATACAAAATTAATGCAATTAACTTTTCTAGGTCTTACATTTTATTACTTACTTTTTGCACTCATCCACGCTAGTTTTATGAACAGAAATTGGTATGTACTTTTGTCTCTCGTTCTTGAAGTCATCTTGTGCTTCTATAAGGCTCCGATTTTTTTCTTTAAAAGCGGCAATTTCCGTCCTAGATTTGCAATACTGATCGTGCAGGATTGCATAATCTCTTTTCATTTGTTCAACCTTAGTCTCGAAGCATTTTAAAATCTCCTCTATTTTGTCTTGCTTTAAAGCACATTTTTTAATGAGCAAATCGTTTTGGTCCTTGGTACTTTTTAGGTCAGAATTTAAGGCCTCGATCTGTTTCGATAGCACTTTGCTGCAATCGGTGTCCTCTGTTAGCCGTTTGTGAAGCAGTTCGTTTTCCTTGATCACGTCTTTTAGCCTTGCAGTAAACTTCGCTAACTCTGTTTCGTAATCATGAATTATGTCCTCCTTCTCTTTGATTGTTTCTTGATATGCATCTAGCAATGGACCGAGGGTATGGGCATTTACTTTACCCCAAGAAATGGGGGTGTGTGAATGGTCCCAATGGCTTTCGGACAGAGCATTCTTTATGTAGGAATCATGAGACAACGATTCAATGCTATCGATAATTTCAGATCGATGAATTGGTTTGTCTTTGAAGGCATGTACTCTAATGTTATGTTTATTTAGTTTTTCTTGATATCTTTCTAGTTGAACATTTAACCTAGCAAAAAAGAAATATTTATACTTGACATTTGTATTTTTCTTTTATTTATTTTCATTTGAACTACCTAATTCTAATATACACTTACCTATACACAACATTTTTCAACATGTTTAAATCTTCAGTTAGTTCAAAATTAGTTTTCTTATAAACATGAATTTCAGATTTCGTTTGATCCAAATTACGGGATAACTCCTCACAACTTCTACAATTCCGAAGTGTTTCGATTTCAATGTGGACACTGTTTAACTGTGTTTCCAAATGATTACATTGAACCCGCAATGACTCATTTTCTGTGGAAATTTGTTCATTCACTGCTTGGAAACTTTCAATTTTTTCTTTTAGTTTCCCATTCTTCTTCGCGAGGTAATCTTCAACACTTTGTAGTTTTTCCAACAGCTCTTGATTTTCTGCAGTCAATCGCTCATTTTCTTTCATTAGATGTTTTCTGCTTAGTTTGGCATTGATTCTAGCTTCTTCCGGATCGTCTAAATATGGATCAATACAATTATAGTCATCAGGAGCCTCTTTGTGTACATCGTGGGTTTCACTCCTTTGTTTGTTTCTTTTGGCATTGAAATTGGCTCCGTACGTTTTAAGTACCTTTTCATGTGAAGGTTTCTTGTCCAATCTTTCCCCTTTATGGATGGGGACATCAGGTTTTTTGTTCCGCTTGGGTTTAGTCGGAATTTCTGGTGCGTACATTCCAGGGACTCTATTCGAACCGTCTTGGGATATGATATGAAAATATGGAAGCATCTTCATTTACTTTCATAGTTTTAGCTTTAATTATTGTCATTAAGAACTAAAATGCAAAGCAATTGGGCATTAGAGTGTCGAGATGTGTGTTATTGTGTCAGCAGTGTAAAAATCAATAAAAGAAGTATTTGTTTTGAAAACAATCTGATGGCTTACCTTTTCGTTTGATTGTGGGGTCCTATCGACCTAATACTGCGTATAATCAATAATAAGGCCCATCAGGTATTGTCAACTTGACATTTTTGGCAGACATTTGTAAACACATTTGTGTTTTGAATTTGTTGTCATAGAAACATTAGTGCGCAAACGTAGATTTTATCGACATGGTAGGGATCTGCTACCAAATAGCGCTGTGGTTATACGATAGGGTAATAGATGGCGCTGTACTAAAATGGCTATAAAATTAATTTGGTGGACAAAATTCAAACTTAATTAATTATTCTTGTAAACAAACTGGGAATATTAAGAAACTTTTATCTGTTTTCTCTGACGCTATTATTTGTATATTATTATTTATATTACGGATATTATACATATTATTATTATTATTATTTATATAATAAAAAAGGTTTAATTCATGTTTTATTTTTATTCCTTCTCCAACGTCTCTCCAACATTTCTTTTGAAAACAAAGTTATATAGCTGATAGTGGGTATCACATAGAAAGCTTGAATTTTCATTCGTAATAACTGTTATTAAATTGATAATACAGGGTTATCATAAAATCTTGTAACATAAAAAATTTGAATTTTATGGTGACTTGTTCACTAAGGGTTCTTACTATGCAGAAATTGACCTTGTAAGTGTCAATGCAGATTGTGCAACACGAACGCAACGTTGGTTGCATAAGTTGGCGTTAGTTGAATTTAATTAGAAAATGCACTATACTCAAGAAAAATCGAAATGAAGTTTTAAGTATATATTTATTGATTTTATAAAAAAAGACAACTTTCTTTGACTAAACTATATACATCTATTGCAAATGATCAAAGATTTATGTGATTACATCGTACATGTTATAAATTTTTATCTCGAACGTCTAATCATATTTAAGAAAATTTATTATATTAAGAGCTCAAAGTAAAATGCTCCAAGAGGACTACTGAATGTGAATATACATATATAAATAAATTTATATGCTTAAAACATA
>JAWQRP010005842.1:0-10292 GCA_033557875.1 Quadriops clusia
CATCGTTTAAAAAAACAACATATCCACTGTTTAAACGAACAATTGCTAATTGAATATACTCCGTTATTTACATCAATAATTTAATTACATATGACAATTTTAATATTTTTCATATCTAATTAATACTAAAAGTAACAATAAGTAATATTTTATTTCTACATTTATTTAATAACTCATGTTTTTGTAGTAAGCACCTGAAGATGGGTATATAACTCGAAACCGGTTGTGCATTTATCATAATAAATAGTTGAAGTATGATCTACTTATATCATTATATTAGATATGGCTGTTGTCGATCATTTATTGAGCATTCAAGTTTTACTATTCAAGTAATAAAATGATCTTAATTACTGAATTAATTATCTAGTCAAAAACATGGTAATTTGCTGAAGAATAGTAAGTAAAGGTACCTCTTCACGGATATTTCCTTTTCAAACCTTATTCAGATTCAATAATTTTAATAAAAGGGACTACCTCAAAATAGTTTTTATAATTTACTTTTTATTTTTTCGCATTTTTAGTTAAATATTAAGCAGCATCTCTCTCTATAACTTTATAGCTATTCCTTTTATAGCTCGCAATATAAGGTCTAGATTGATTGATCCCTTTGTGCGAAGAGATGCCTCAGGTTATTAAGCAATTTGATCGATGTGACGAGGGTTTGAATGTGGCTAAAATACTACCATTTTTACTTCCGTTTTACAACGTTGCTATGGAATAAAGCTGTCCAGCAGGAACTTCTGTCTGATTAAATTTTCCTTGGATCTGTACTCCACTTGCTCCATTTCCAATTCTAATGAGAAATTGTAATTTAATAGTTCTATCAATTGTTAAGCCTCGCATTTTTCTTTACATTTGCAATGAATTGCTGAATTAGGAAACTTCGTGTTCTGGATTTTCTCCAAGAAGTTCGCCCAATTGATGTTAGTTTGAAAAATTCGGGTCACATGTCTTGGCGCGCTCTCGTATTCACGTTTCACTTGAAATCCTCTAATCAGTCACGTGGGTCAGATTTCACCAATTCTCTTTCGTTCTTCAAAGGCTATCGATCTGTCGGGCTGACGTCACTTGATTCACTTAAAATTTAATTTAATTTAATGAAATGTGGCACCCGAGTTGACGGATACACTCTCCTGATATTTCATTGCGGCCCAAATTGCATGAAATATGTAGGGGTCCGGCACTTGCGGGAACACGAAAAAAGTTTTTCATCATGTTCGATCGATTTTTTTGTTTATCTACTAGGGGTTATAGATTGGGATCCCTCGGGAATCAAATACGTTTGCCTGCTAGGCATTATATTTAGCGGTGGATATTTTTATGGAAAAATTGTGTTTTGAAAATAGCGACAAAAATAAATAATAAAACTGGGGTTACTATACAATTGATCAATACTAGCTTAAACGTTAATTCTAAAATTTAAAGAGTTTATAAACTATAGTACATTGTGTGCATACGTGTCAATTCCTTACGTGTCGCCTGAGCTAAAGCTTCCATGAACGGCGAGTTACATTTAATGAAAAAAGTTCTCATGCATTGCCTTTTCCGAGATCGAGGTGCAACGATTTTTCCCCGTACAGAAAAGGTCGTACATTGTACTATAGAGGATAAAGCTGAATCTCTTAATAATGCATGAACTTACCTCGTATGTTCCTGGAAAAGCCGGACACTGTAAAAGCTTTTCTGTTTGTACATAACGTCCACCATTCACCTAAACTACTACTCTTGCAAATGCTGTCATTATCCTGGCTTATTGTCTTGAATAATTAGTCCAAGTAAACAGTGAAATGCAAAATTCATTACAATAGCCAATGTTACATGGAAATTACCCTCAATTTATCATCATTGTGCTTAGTACTTGATTGATTGCTTTGAACCAATCCCACGGATTTGACAAGGGTTTTGTATCTTTGTTGTCAATATGCAAAATTAAGGCCATCTTCCGCTAGACGAAGTAATTGAATGGCCATCGTAAGATTCCTAATGAAATTCTCTACGCTTTCAGTTCCAGGAACCATTGCGCATAAGCTTCGAAATCTATTTGTCCTATCCGATCCTGAGGATATTCAGGCGTTAATTTAAACTAGCTACGCTAGAATTGGAATACAGGGTGTTTAGATAAAACATGTTTATAAAAAATTTCATAGCGCCTCTTTGAAATAGTACACATTACTAATTTCTAACGTCAGTACTTATACATTTATTAAACGGCGCGACAAGAAAGGATATTGGGTTGCATAAGCATCATATATATATTGCTTTAGTTTTCCTTGCTTGTAACCACTTCGTCAATATTACACTAGATGGCGCAATTCCTCAGGATGGTATGTGTACACTATTTCAAAGAGGCGCTATGAATTTTGAATTTTTTATAAACATGTTTTATCTAAACATCCTGTAGACTACACAGTAGAAAATTTTTACTACGATAATTGTAGGTAATTTTTTGAACCTTATATTATCGAAGTACTTCTACATTGGAACGTAATTAACATATTTTAATTAATGTTGCCAAGAAGTATAGTAATGTAGTAAGCGAACATTTTGTATTTGCAACACTCCTAAAGGAAAATGTTTTGTATTATTTATCATTATCATTATCATCGATGTAAATATTGTTTCAAAATATTGACGCACGCGCACACAGTGATTATTTAAAAAACGGGTTTTTTTAAATAACTGTAACTCCTTTATTTAATAAGTTAAAAAATGAATTTTTTTAGTATCTATTCAGTTCATGAAATGCTTCAAAACTTTCCAATAACTTTTTTTTCTATATCGTACAGTTTTCGCGCAAGCGCACATCACACTTAAAAAAACACTATTACTACCCTTATAATGGGCCGTGAAATGCTCAATAGAAAGAACGAGTTTAAACGCCTCTAGCTTATACTGCTACTAAGTACATACGGAGCCACATGCAGTCGACCAGACAAACTTTGGCATTGCATTCAATTAAATGCATAAATTAGTGACTTCATTAAGATTTTTCATAACAATATGGGTATCGTTGTACGTGGAAACCCCAGGGGAACCACAATTCCTTAAAAAATGCTACCTTTTCAAGTGTCATGTGCGCTTACGCAAAAACTGTACGTCATAGAAAACAAAGTTATTGGAAGGTTTTGAAGTATTTCATGAACTGAATAGATACTAAAAAAACTCATGTATTTAACTTATTAAACAAAGGACTTACAGTTATTTAAAAAACCCGTTTTTTAAATAACCACTGTGTGCGCAGGCGTCAATATTTTGAAACAATATTTATATCGATGTAAGCAGAATGAGCAGCGGAAAAAGGATATCCAAAAAAACATTTATCATGATTATATTTTTTACAGTTTGATGTGCGCATGCGCGAAAAGTAGGAGAGTTAGATAAACATTTTAATGAGTTTTTTCTAGCCCTTTATGCGTAGAGTAAATCCTCAAATTTCGGTCATTGTATCTTTGCTAATAACGCCATAATTTCAGTGGTTCACTTTAGGTGAAACACCCTGTACTGTTAGGCGGGGTTTCCCGAACTTTTTGTACTCTATAAAGCAGATTCTAATACTAATAGGAGGTAACTAATTCATTTGTTTATCATTTAAAATTCGTATAACTCTTATAAGTTCAACTGTAGGTATATTTTCAAGAGCGATAATATAAAATGTTTATAAGATCATAATCTTGAATGCTTGAATAAAATTAGGAATAATTGGTGACAATTAAAATTACAAAATATCCCACATTTACCTCATCTTACATAGTGACAAATTTGTAAAAATGTGTCATATTAAAGCAGAATCTGCAATAGAGTTTAAAGACATTTAGAGACTAATGACAAATCTAATTTCTAAAATTTTAATATTTAGCTCACCTGATACTTCATGGAGATTGCCATTCACCTAAACAATAGTACAAACTATTAAGAACAATAAATGTCTGTAACATAATCTTGATTGCTAGAATGAAATAAAAAAAATTGTTTTAATTAAAATTATAAAATATTTTACATTTAACTCACTAAACATGTAGAAGTGGATCCCACATGAAAAATCGTAATATTGGTATTTAAAACAGAATCTGCAAAAGAGAACAAGTAATCAAGTAATAATTTTTTTTATTTTCATTAAAAAATTTGTCTATTAATTAGTTTCAAGTAAAATTTAAAATAAGCTAATTAAATATCACATATTTATCCGGATTTTATCTCTAGCTTTGAAAATAGTTATAATCGTAACCGAAAGCCTAGCAAGATTATAAATAAAGGAATTATATTCAATTTCAAGACCTTGTTTTAAATAATTATTAGTTGGACTTATTATACTAAATTAAAAAGATTTATAATATTGAATTTAAACCTTTGAAACAACTTTACTAATAGGTTATGTGCGATCCTAGCGGTTCAATATGATTTTGCTGAATCGACCTTGGATTCAAACTGAATTGAATGATCGGATTTCATGGGGTTTCAAGTTAACTACACATACGATAAGTAACGGAAATTAAAATCCAAAATTATTGTAATTATTGTTATTATTGAAATAAAGGTTGTACGATAACCGTTGCAACCTTATATAACAATGTTGACTTTTCGATATTTTTTGCTATTGTTCTATGATAATAATTGTAATTTTGTTAAAAAATAGCTTTATTACTTTGCAACCTGTGGGGTTTTACATACTCTTGTAATGTTACTACTGAATTATGTAATTTTTTACATAAAAATTGTAATGTAATTTGATCGGTAACTATGAATATTATAGTAAATTATACAACGATTTACCTTGTAATATTCAATTATTTTTTACTGGGTAGATTTAAAGTAGGTTAGTATTAGAAATGGAGGAAATAGAACTTTGATAAATCAACGCAAAAATTAGTCCAACCTGTCTGGAAAAGAAAAATATTTGTTGTGTTTTGTTACCCCATTATTGAGAACGAACGAAAGTTTCATGTTTCAGTGATGAATGCCTATTGTATAAAACTAACGATGCAGATCAACTTGTGAATTATTCCAAAACATTTTTAAACTGCTTTTCCGACATAGAACGATTGTTCGTGATGAATTGTGCACAGTTTGGTGCTTTAGGCTGAAAAATAGCTCTCTATAAATGGCGAGGCACATAAAAATGTTATTTAAAACGTATAGATGAACATCGTAGCACTGAAAGCTTTCTTAATCTAAAAGCTTTTCTAATGACGAGCACTTTCTTTCCGCGGTTTTCCAAAAATAAAAAAGAGTGTTAAGAGAAAGAGTTTTTTTTATTGCGAAGGCTTGAAACCTGATACACTTAATTTGTCGAGGGGTGCACATAAAGCTTTATAATATGTGTTGTGTATATTCCTGGTTAAATCGAAAGGTAAATAATTTATATCACGTATTTGGTGCACTTTTGCGAGTTTGCTTTGCCTCAAGTAATCCATTACTCGACGTTTCAGCCGCATACGTCTCTGAAGCACGGCGAGCAACAACGAAATAAATTGGTTGACGAGATTTGTGATTTTTCACAAGGTAATGTGGGGTTAAAAATAAAAATTCCCTCCAGAGTCTTGTAAAATAATTAAAACCATGTCAGGAACTGGTTGTACGTTAAGGAACCTAAGGACGAGGATGTTGGTAATTAATTTGCCGGAAGACTTCATTTTTAGGGTCGTAAAATTATTCACGAGGCGCTGTCGACGTTATAATTTTTTGTACCAGTCTTTCCGTCCGGGAAATATTTGTTAATCAACAAGAGTTTTCCTTGCTTTTGGAAAATGTTTTGTATATATTTCGTTGGCAAAGAGGATTGTGCTAAAGCAAGCAGGTAGTATGTCGTGAAGGTTATCAAATTAGCTGTTCGATTGTACTTAGATTCAATCAAGACCGACGGGGTAAATCACAATACTTCATTAATTATTAGTTGGTACATTTTCCAAGAAGTCGTTTTTCCTGCTTTGTCATTGAAAACTAAGTAGATGGGAAATTTACTTTTATGAAAAGTTTTCCTGATGCCGACAGATGAAATTACATTTCACGGAATTTCCTGTTTTATTTGCTTTACCTTAATGCTTCATTTCCAGCATTTTTACTGCGTTCTCTAAATATTGCGAATCTGGGACGTATTTTCAGCAGTTCGTTAGTGAGTGCATTAAACTGCCTTGGAATTTATATACGCCTTTATCATTAGTACTAAGAGGGAAGGTTTACTTTTCTTAATTGGTTAGTATATTAGTTATGAAACAAGCTGTACGTAATTAGATTTGCTCCACCTCTTCTTAAAAGTGTTAGCACATTAAATGGGCTTTTAAATCTAAATTCTTGACGATAATTGAACGTTAATTGTGATTCCAATCGAATACACAAAATCGATAGATTGGGACGGCATACTGAACCAAAAGTTATTTTATAACAGTTAATGTTATTTTCATAAATGGGGTAAATACGCTTCTTCTCTGCTCTGGATGCTTAAAATGGAGAAAGGATTGGGAAATCTAATTAACAGTGCGAAAGATCCCTTTTCGTTAATTATGTACTTTTCATCAACGAAGGTAAATCTTGCTATGCTTACAAGGAGAGATAAAAGCATGCCGTCATTTCAGCACGAGAGGGAATTTCCTTGTACATTAGATGAAGTCGAAAATAGATAAAAATTATTTATTTTACATTGTCTTTTGAACTAACATTGCTTGATACACCTAGTATCGATTGTATTTCCGAACGGGTTTCATTCATTTTACGTCCCATTCAATTTCCGAAACTGGACTTAAAAATTGGAAATGCGCCCCTAATGGGCCATCCATAATACCAGGGTAATTGAGTTTTGAAGCGGTAATTTCGTGTTGCCAAATTCATTTTAGTCACCTTCATTTTAGTCGCCTTCATTTTAATCGCCTTCAGTTTAATCGCCTTCAGTTTACTCGCCTTCAGTTTAATCGCCTTCATTTTAGTCACTCTTGCTTTAGACACCTATACTGTAGTTACCTACACATTTATACCTCCTGTGATTTTTACTTCCATTGTTATATACGAATAAAGATATAAAGTTCAAGTACGTATACCTGTAGGGCGGATATCCATATAATCGATTTTCCTTCAGGACTCTTTCGACAGATTATAATTAATGGTCTATTTACTTAGTAAACTGACGCCATCAACGGCGGCCGAAGTTTTTCTACCGGCACATTATGACGGTACTTAACCCAAATGGGGCTTTTTATGAGGGCGGATGTGTTGGGAATGTATTTGTGAAATTTATTTCACTTACACGGTCGTTTGGTATATTTATATACCACCACCTTGATTATTGCTCCGATTCTAATCGAAATAATTATGACCAGCGTTAAGCTTGAGATAACTTCCAAGATAGCGAAATATATGGGCGAGTATCTGGGCTGCGATACATTTCCAAAGTGTAATAACATACGTGTTCTCTTACAAATACCTCACATGAAGGGTGACAGGAAACTATGAGCACGAACTAAAACTAAAATAAGAGAAAATACCGAGTTTTCTACGTGGATAATGGAAATATGTCAGGAATTCTCCTCAGCTACACATTAAAATTCTGCCCTAGAACATTGTACAAACATTATAAAATTGCGAATGCAAACGCGAACTGCTAAATACGTCATGGTTTGCATATTCTTCAGGTTTCTTTATTATTAATAATCTTGTTATAGCATTACTCCACTTCGTAGCAAAGATAATAACAACCTCTGTTGTATTTTCAAATGAAGCTATTAGCTAATGAGAGTAATTTTGCTGCAGCACCTTTTCCCTGGTTTCTTCTGTTTTAGCTGACTTCTTGAATTATAAATGATGGGATAATTATGTATAACGAGGGATTTATAATTTGTAATTGTATATCCGACCGGCGACCGTTTATTCATGAGCAAGATACCCATTTTTGGTTTTTAAATAATAAATAAATAAATAGGATAATATTTCTTGCTTTCTTTCATTTCATCACTGCTCCATAAATGGCAATGATATATTACGTGAATAATAAGGACATAAAATATATGTGAGTAGACCGACAACATTGTATTTGATACGTGTGGATCCCTACGGGCTCGAGCAAAACTTTTATCTCTTTTGAGAGAAAACGTGACCTGGAACTTTTAGGTTTCAACTTTGGGCTTTAAGATCGTCGGAAACTCTCTATGTACGTAGTCATGTTTAGTTAATTATCTCTCATGGAAGAATTATTTCCGAGACTTCAAAACGTTTCCTTTGTTAATTAATGTAATATTAATGCCCAAAATACGGCAAGTTCCTTTTAGGATTAATGAGAACAGAATTCTCCCCTCTCTTATGATTAATAGCTATAGTTATTATAATTTGTAATAGCAGTGAGGATATTTTTTTACTTTAATAATGTGCAGGCAATAATGTTTACGTATATCAACTGAATGACGAAATAATGATAATAAATAATGTTTATACATGAAACGGATAAATATCTTTTGTTTCATCCTCTCATTTATTTTTTGTCTTTTTAAATTATAGAAAAAGTACATTCTTCTTTTTATTTATTACATGTACCTACACACAAAAAAATTTTACTTTAAAATCAAAAAAATTGCAGGTAATTTTAAAAGTTTTGCATTTAATAACCAGTCTATGATTTATGTTTTTCTAATGAATAAAATGTATTTGATTCAAATGTATCAACTCATTTAAATTAAATACCGTTGTTTTTAATCATGTTAATTTAAATTAAAAATTTCGCATTTAATGCAAAAGTCGAATGTTATTAAATCTAAAAACATAAATTTTCAGTTCAACAATATTAAATATTTAACACAAATATGATCATATTTTGTTTTAAATAATATCGTATTTAAAATAAAAATCCCATTTGTAATAAATTAAAAGGCTAGTTTTCAGTTTAAAAATCCCAGATTTAATTAAACTCATTTAAACATAAACGAAGATAGACATAGTTCCTCTCCCATCATAGGAGAATCTAGTACATTGTTGAGATTCTGGTGACAAGGAGAGAAGGTTTGTTCGATAGTCGACATTTACTTAATATTCCCGGTCATGTGTGTTATCAAATGAAACCGACAAGCCACGCGAATCTAGCGCCACGTGGTATCCTCTGTGTGCGGAAAGCCCAAACTACGTTTAAAACGTTGGTAAAAATTTGTATTTTGTATTTGAACACATTACTTTTGCTTTAAATGGCTTTTATTTTCAACTTAAAAGTACATTCTTTAATATTAAGAAAAAGTTGCATTTGATATTTTCAAATGTATTTTCATTTAAATATATGATATTGTATTTAATTTAAATATAAAAGTTTTTAATCTTAATCAAAAACCTACTTTCTAATTTGAAAACATTTTTTTTTAATTTAACAATATCTATTTCTTTGTGTGTAGTTGGGAGACATTTATACTGTTTAAAATGTATTTATTCTTGATGTATTAATCATATGTTTTTTCAATATTCTAAATTCTTTGAAATAAAGATGATTCGTGTAAAGTCGAGTCATTGGCACGTATTAAAATGCTAGGGATGAATCAATGGGTCGAGTTAGTTCTAAAGAAGGCTTGCAACATGAAGGTGTAATAAATATTTTTAATGAAAAGTGCTTTTTTATAAATAAACGATAAAATTCTTTCTTTAAAATGGATGCCAAATATTTATTCCACGTCGAAATCCATACGCTAGTATTACAGAAAAGAGTTAACAAAGTCCGCGACTATCAGCAAGAGTTATCTCGTGGAGTTGGGAGCACGAAACGATCAAAGCGAGCAAAACAACGAACTTTTGCGGTCACCCGATAGCAAGGCGGAGTGTAGTTATTCGTTAAGTTTGTGCATACTTGTACTCAGGTATATAATTTGCGAGACAATTAATGATTGAAATTAAGAGCTAATTGCTGGATTAATTATTAAAGTAATCGATGCCGAGCTTGAGCGTTCCGGAGGGAAATCAATCCTTCGCCCGGAGCAACGGCTCATTCCAGGTGAATAATAATTCAATGTCTTTATTACGAATTGACTTCCTCCTTGTCAAAGCCATTTATTGGTGTTATAATGTAAAATTATTTACATTTCCTATTAATTCATTTAAAATAAAATTTCTTGAAATTATATTTAAGTAATTATTTTTTTAAAATATTTATTATTTTTTCACTCACTATATATTATTATATTTTTTATTCTTGGGTATTTAAAGTCTTAACTTTTTTTGTTTTCAAAATATTTATTTCTCGACGTTTCGCCTTTATTATTTAGGCATCATCAGGATACAAAATATATTATAACAAAATTAAAAACTAAAAGTTAACTATAAGTATATCAAAACAGAAA
>JAWQRP010005843.1:0-10292 GCA_033557875.1 Quadriops clusia
ATGTCCAAATCATAAGAATAAATATATATGTAGGATAAAATGTATGTGTATATGTACACGTGTACATGGTCAGATGTACATGTGCACATGGAAATAAGTATACGTCTACATGGTAATAAATATATGTGTACATGGCTGCCCGTGATTTTTCACGGGCATTAACTAGTTTATAAAGATTTATACATTTAAAGATCAGTTTTACATTGAAAATATTTGGCGATAAAAGAAATTTTTCGTATAATGTCCAAATAGAAAACCGTTTTTTCTTAAAAAATAACTTCCTAAATCGAAAAATGAGGATTACGCTCGCATAAAGATGGTGATGTATACGTACTATTTTCAGCCCCACCCCCATCCAAATATTGAATTTTGAAACAATTTGTTCTCATTTCCATCGGGCTGAGCGTGACTAAGAATACATTAAACACAACAAGTGCTTTTCCCATTTATCATCTTCTATGCAAAGCGATCGACTATAATGGCGCGGTGATGTTTTGAGCCAGGTCCGATATCAAAAGCTATATCGTGCTTAATACAATTGTCAGCTTTATCGAATACTTCCCCCGCTCACGAAATGAATGTCATAATAACTCAGGGAGGATATACACGCGAATATCACACGATGCGACGGCGAGAGGGTGCAGAAGAGGTGGTTAATTGAATTTTTCTGCCTCCGATGAGAATGGCTAGTCGAGCAATAGTAGATTTAATCGGCCATCGGGGGTGGGATTTTCGAGCTATTATGAGAGTTTGCCGATACAGCGTGACGGGAGTTAATGAAGGGTGCACTAGTTTTGAGTGCCATTTAACTGGCTCAGTTTTTTGTGCTATTTTATCGTGCATAACAGAAATGGATGTCCGGTACTGAAACGAACTGAAATCGACCAATAACAAATCGATTTTTGCCGTAATCTTTTTAACTCTTTATTAGCAAGAATAAATTCACCTACCAACTCAGAATAAGTTTACTTAAATACTATTAACAAATTGAGCTAACTTGCTATACATACCGAAAATATAGGTTCAGGACAAAAAAAACCGTAGAAAATAGAGATAAAATTATAAAGTAGGATTAGAAATTTCATTAGATAGATATGATAATAAACGGATAATAATGAATCATAAATATAGTAAAGACGGAAATGAACTGTTTAAAATCATTAAAAAAGACTCATCATTGGTAGGTATTTATTTGTACAAACTTACTTCGTTATTATCAATTTTAGAAGTGGTTAATGTAATAATAGAGGAGAGGACATAACTAGGAACAGTTATTAGCCACTTGCAGATTTTCTGAAATAAGAAGAAGTATAGATTTAAAAAATGATTCATATTAATAAAGTAATTTTTAAGTAATTAATTAATTTATTAATGTGAATCACTTTTTGATATGTACATTTCTTCCTATTTAAGAAAACCTGCAAGCGACCAATAACTGTTCCCAGGCCAATAATAGGCTGGATTATCCTAATTGTAAGTAAGGAAAATTTATTAATTTAATTTTGTATGTAATACAAAATTTAATAAATCACTTTTACTTATTTTGGTGGAAACGTGAAATTTAACATATTAACATAAACCTGCCATAAGCTTCCCAATAAATATAATATGTAATTATTGTGCACACAGAAAAATATTTACTCAGATGGTGAGAAAATATTATCTCAGCGGCATTTCTTTCAAATAAATAAATATTTCTTTGTTCTAAGAACGCATTCTTAAACGAAGGAAATATCTCAAGAAATTAAACGAAGAGTTCTATTTTTTAACATAAAATTAGTAAAGTCTTCATATAATAAGAATATATTCCGATCAAGTAAATATTCTTTCAATGCGTAATGGGCCATCCTTCACACATATCATTTAATCGGGGGATATCGTACTTAATATCGACATTTCAAGATAAGTTGATTTATTTTAAGAATGTTTTATTGCATAATCTAGCTACAGGTTAAATGGTACTACGAGGTTTCTTTTCGCACCAATTGTGACGACACACTTTGCAATCATAACTATGCCTTGTTTTCCATAAATTGTCCCTTTCAAAAAATGGTCTAACTTCCAGTGCCAATAAAATACTATATTTCATCTAAGACTGGATATAAGTAGCCTCTAATTTTTCTTGACCTTTTATTAGTGAAATTAATAAGATAACGTTAACAGGATAAAAGGTACAAAGGTAGTGTGTTTATCTAAAAATGTCCAAATATATTCTGTGTTGTAAATGTACTATTCTATTTCTATCTTCTTTTTGGAGAATGATATTACAGAAGATATTTTATTTTTACTTGATAAAAACTTAATCAAAGAACTTATCCCTTCAATTGGCAAACGTGCTATATTTTTAAATAAATTTAGTGAAGTAAAGATCATTCTGGAATCAAAAGTGATGAAATATGTCATTCTAACTTTAGCTATTTTATATTAAAAGTTCATTATTTACAGGTTATTGGTGGTTCAGGTAATAACAACATTGATCAAGTACCATTAATAATGTCTGAAATAGAAGGCAGTACTAGTACATGTACAGATACATCATATGATAATTTTAACCCAGTAGTGATTGAAAATCGTCAAATTTCATTTGTAGGAAGAGAAAATTTTTATTCGAAAATAAAATTTCCACAACTTAATCTTCTTGACCTTTTGAACACCGAAGCAATTGGATTAGCTGTTTTACAGATTTACGATGACAATGGTTATTTAAGTGATCAGTTTAGGAATACTTTGGTGGATATCATTATGAGGCATTTGTTTCCTTTTATTGCAAAACAGTAAGTATATTATTAGACGCATTGAACAATATGAAGCTCCATGTAATATTTGCAGAGCTTCATACCACAAATATCAAAGCTTATTTACTTATAAACCACATTATATAGTCTTTTGTATATGACAGTTACAATTACTTTAAACTTCTTTTCAAATTAAGGAACATAATTTAAAATTTTCAAGACAGTTTCTTAGCCTACAAATTATTTTATTTAATAATTTATCTATGTATTACATACTTTATACTATTGCAGTCGATAAACAGACGAAATTTATCGTGTAAAAAGTAAAGTTCAAAAAGTCCATAAGATGTATTAAGTTTGCTAAAAATAATGAACTTATTCAAGTGTTTGAAGACATTCATTCATGCTAAAATTAACTTTTTCAACGTTTAATACAGAATATAACACATTTAATCATTTTAGAGATTTTCATAATTTGAGCATTGACCATTGCATAGGTACAACCACTGATAATTCGCGTAAAAAATCTCAAAACTCTTTAACCCTAAAAAATAGATCATCTACTCTTATTTCTATGAAAGACACTTTGAATCAATTTTTAGAAATTGCAGATGTATTTTCTTCATTATATGCTTATCAGCAACAAAAAATATACCACCTAATATAAAAGAAGATCATTTAAAAAATAAATGTTTAATGTCTGCTTCAGAAATGGTAACATTAGTTCATAATTTTCGTTTCATAATAGGAGATTTGATTCCTTAAAATTGTGATGTTTGGCACTTCTACATAACAATATTAAAAATTTGTAATATTATAGAAAGCGATCAAATCATTTCAGAAGATTTAGAAGTTTTACAACACTTAATGACCGAACACCATACATGTTGTTTAAATTTATTCCAAACAAATTTAAAACCAAAACACTATTTTTAGTGCATTATTAGAAAATATTAGAAAAAATAGGCCCACCTAGGTTTGTATCAAACATGCGATTTGAAGCTAAACATTCTGAATTAAAGAGCACATCAAAAAATATCAAGTCAAGAGTAAATTTGCCACATAGTTTATTTAGTTACGCTTAAATGTCATGTACAGATGTATATCTGAAAGAGGATTAAATGATCATTATTCTTATGGTCCTGCAGGACAATGTAATAAAGCAGAGATTCTCCAATGTACCAAGATGCTACCTAATACAAGTAATTATTATTCAATAAATTGGTTTGAAAAAAATAGAATGAAATATAGCCCAGGCAGTGTAAATTTTAGAGGTATAAATTATGGCATTCCATTCTTTTACCAGATATTACAGATATTAATAATTGAAGAAAACAATGAAAAACTATTACATTTTTTATGTCAAAAACTTATTTTCTTGATTTTAATAATGAACATTTTTGTGTGACTTACAGTGATGAATATTCATCGATATCCCATTCTGAAATTTTATATTTATAATTCAACCCAAGAATTTATATTAACACACACATTACACATTAACACATTTTGTTGATATCCATATTTTTAAAAAAATATATTGTTTAGTTAAATAAATTTACACTATCTCTAAAAAGACTGACAGCAAAAACATTATAATTAAGCTCTAATTTTGGCTACCATGTGTTTATATTAACACTTATTATGTTATGTTATTGCTATTTTTAAAGAAGTATTGTTAAGTTAAATAAATTTACGTTGTCTCGAAGTATATTTTCATTGTCTTTCATCTTCCTGTTATACAGAACACTTATATTACTGCTTCTGTTCATAGTACATATATTCCACTTACCAGTAATTCTTATTAAAAGAAGCAAAAAATGAAATCTTTATTTGTTTTAATCAGAACTATTGATAGTGGAAAATATGAACTTTAAATATATTCTTCAAATAAAAACAAATGTATTGAATGCAAGTATTATTTTGAATATATCAAGACCACCTTTTCTTAGTTCAAGATCGTTATTTTTTTGTTTTGACAACAAGGTATTGTTGTTTTGAGGAAATCCATTATCTCAGAAAGATGGTCTAACTTACAGTAAGAAAATTAGCTTCTTTTATAAAATAGAAAATTTCTTTCATCAAATAAATTAGGAATCTTAACAAAAAGTTAAATATTTTATATAATGCTTATATGAAATATAGATTCTCTCTATTTAATGAGATAAAAATATTACATTAAGAACCGGTTCCTTGAACAAATAATAATATTTTCTTTTCACTATTAAATTAAGAAATCCATGTAAAAATAAATACTTGGCTGAACTACATTTTACTCAACCTGAGAGAATATATGATTCATTTTAAGATAATAAAAATTTCGAATAAAGAAAATATATACTTGTTGAATATGGGAACAAATATTTACTTGGGAAGACGCAAAATTACTCCAGTTAAGTAAACATTTTTCTGTGTGTGTGTGTGTGTGTGTGTGCATATGCATAATGTATTTGTATAATAATCAATTATTACTAACAAATAATTTCTATTTAATGGAACGAATAATTGCAGGAAAAATCTTAAAACTACTTAAACTACAAACAAAATGTGTATTGATTTTATTAACTTGTTACATGTTACTTGTGACATGTTACAGTTCGTTACAAATGAACTATAATAATTTGAATTTTTTTGGTTTACTTAAATGCTATGGATAAAAATATTAAATACTAAGACACTTCATTGTTAGAATAAATGTTATAATGAATGCAAAAATGAAAACTAGAATAGAAAATAATTTGTAATAATTGAAGTACACAAATGAAACTCGTAAAGTTAAAATTAATACATATTATGAAATTAAAACTTGAAAGGGATGAAATTATATATGTTTGTCTTCTTACAAGATGTGACAAAACATCAACGATGCATGGTGGTAAATTGTCGTGTTACACTTGAATGTCGTAGACATCTTTTCACTTTCTCGCAGAGAAAGTATAGTGATCATGCGAAAAAAAAAGATTTGAGATTTTGATGAATTTCGCTAGATCGATGAAATTTAGTATGTAGTCATTTTAGCTAAAAAGTATACTCGCATCAACTTTTGGGTTACATCGGATAACCGGAAGTGGCAGTTTACCTGAAACGGAAGTGAAACTATTTCGAGTAAAGTGCCAATGACTAATGTCTTTAGCGATTTGAATACACTAAAATTTTGCAAATCCTTTAAAGAAGGGTTAATACAATTTAATGAATAATTGGTATTGTGTCAACTATATAAATTCTCATATCAACTAATCTTATAGTTATAATTACTAGGTATATATTTAAAATTAAATGTGTGTTCTCATAACTAAATACATATAGTCAGAAAGAAAATTACCTGGTGAAAGCAACTATTCATATAGTCATACTTACTCAATATTTTTAACCATATTGGTTTTGTTAAAGTTAGCATAGATTTATATGTGTGTGTATTAACGAGTAAATTGTATAGTTGCTTGCCAGTATTGTTTTTGGAACTGTTATTAACAATATTAGTCCGTGAATATTAGTTTTCAACTAAACATAAAATAATATTTTTTAAAGAAAACCTTATTTTATAGAATTATTTATGTGCACTAAAGAGTAAAAAATTCAAAACTCAAAAGTAAAAAATAATTTTCGGCAATAAAATTGTTACAATAATATCTATAATAATATCAATTATTATAGATTTTTATAACCTCTAATATCTCTACAGAAAGGTAAACATTTTATAATTCGCGATTTACATTTTTTTGTGCAATTTAGATTAATTATAGACTATATTGAAATTCAGAGATCTTTGAATATAAATATTTCATATGAATGTATTGGATAAAGAGAAATACCCCACGCTTTTATTTATAGTCTTAGAAAGACAAGAGTAAGGGATTATTGTAACAATTTTATTGTCGAACATTAATTTTTACTTTTTAGTGCACTAATGTATATAAAATTTGCTGGGTATCAACGAATAAATCAGTTTTCTATGTTACATATTTATTTCTCATTTGTCGTAAAGTTGTGAAAAATAAATATGTAAGATAGAAAAAGTGATTTATTTGTTGAGACTCAGGAAATCCCAAAGAAAACAAAAATAAATTAATTTTACTAACCTGAAAATACAGAACATATGAAAAAAGTACATAGAAACTTAATTTTACTGTGTAAAAATACGGAAGACATGAAAATATTACATGCATCTTTAAATTTAATAATAAATAATAAAAGAAAAATTACATAGATAATGGTAGGTAAAAAATTACCTACTCTTTTCTGTGTAAAATTACCTACTCTTTTCTGAGTAGAATTACCTACTCTTTTCTGTGTAAAATTACACAATTCTGATTATCTGTGTAAAGAAGTACTCACTAGTTTCATCGTGTTTAGTACTCAGAGAGAAAGGATTTCTTGCAAAAAAAATAATGCATTATGTCAAACAAACGTAGCAATGAATTATATCAAAGAAATGTCTTTTTGGATGAAGGAAATTATTCTTTAAAATGGTTTTTCAAAACAAAGATTTATTTGAGTTAAAACAAATTTTTTTAATGAAAAAAATATGTTCATAGAAATATATTTCTTTCTTTTTTTTTCTTTTTTTCTGTGTAGTGCCAAACATCTCGACTCAAATCCCCAATAAATAATTTGATAGAGATCGAGATGATGTAGATATTTTAGTGGGAGCAATATTGTAGTTCGGGTCAAAAGATATAACTTATGAAGACATTGCAAACAAACGTGACGGTTAGAAAAGTTGAAAAAAAGAGAGTCGTGACTATTGTTATTAAAAAAAAATGTTGTCAAGAAACGTATAAAAATACAAAAAAACGAATGTACAAGGTGAAATTCCTTAACCCCACCAGGTGCATCTGTTGTAACATAAACGAAAAATATCAAATCACTTTTAATGCAAAATTATTACTTTTGTTCTTGCAATGAGATCTGTAGAAATACTTTATTGATAAAAAATTAATTGCTTTTTGCAAAATTATAGTTCCTCTTCAGAAGAAATTAATTGAATTTCTGTGAGAGAGAAATGTCTAGTTTAATTGCATTTTACTTTATTTGGGAAAGTAACTATTCATTATTTGAGATAATGAAAGTTTCGAATGAAGATAATAGTTGTGCATATGGAAACAAAAAGTACAGCGAAACGTCGCCAACTTCAACCAAGAAGTGTCTTTTTCCATACGAATAAATATTCTATACGAATAAATATTCTATACGAATAAATATTCTATACGAATAAATATTACCTATAATCGACTCAATGAAACATTTTTGTTTGTGAAAGTACACGTAGATATAATCGCCTAAAAATAGTCGTATTCTCTAAACGTAAATTGCAAAAGCTGGGGAGGTAATATTAAACACTAATGAACAAATCCCTTAGAAACCCAATACACCTAATACCCATCTAGACAAGACCGAGAAAATAACTTTTTGCCGAGCATTAGCTCCCATAAAAAAATCTTATTTCGCTCTTTGCTTCGTAGGCATTTTTAATTTCCTGTATGTCGGAACGATATATTGCCTTGCTATGTTGAACTTCTGTGGGGAGGAAAATTGACATTATTTGGCGCGTGTAGGTGAACGCTGATGCTTGCTCCTCCAGCACTAGAGCGATAAGGCCCTAATTGGTTCTTGCCCGAATGAGGCTCGGAAACGCAGCGACTCGCTTTTGCTAACTAAAAGACAAACAAGGCTATCGATTCCTGCACGGGCGATTTTATTTTTGCAACCATTTTATTTGCCCCATTTTATTTTGCCCCATTTTATTTTGCCCCATTTTATTTTCCCCATTTTCTTTTGCCCTATTTTATTTTGCCCCATTTTATTTTACACTATTTTATTTTGCCCCTATTTTACTTTACCCTCAATTTATTTTTACCCCTATTTTATTTTGTCCCTATTTTATTTTGCCCTCAATTTATTTTTACCCCCATTTGATTTTTGCCCAACATTTATTTTTACACTTTATTTGTACTTTTATTTTTTACAAAGGAAACAACACACTTGCAGAACTGAAATAGAAAACATACATGCACACAGACTTCGCCTGTTATTTTTAATATTCGAAGATCCTCGCTTTCGACGGCGCTGAAATATTTCATCCTACTTCAGAGGGAGAAGTTATCGGCTTTATTCTTATATTTTTAGTAATGGAGGTATCCGGTGGCCGGGATATAGAGCAGCTTTTGTTTCATAAATTGTAGGTTTTAAAAGGATTTTAAGCATTCGGCGCTGAACAGAAAGAGGATAAAGCAGTCTTCCGCATGTGGGAGGTTTTAGGTCAAAATGTGCATAGAGGAAATTTTCCTTGTAATGTATTCCAGAGCTATACAGCGCCAGTAGTTATTTAAATCAAGCGTTTCTATGGATTAGGAGAGCTGCGCTTCTGCACAAGTGCCCGGCCATCTCTGAATGGCAAAAATTGGACCCTGCGAAACTTACGCCAGATTATGTTCCATTCAAAAAATTCATTCGCCCAGGGAGTTAGTTAGGGTATTATTATACCCTCTCAAGGCATTAGCTCAAAACTTTTTGTTTTAATTAAAACAGGCCATTAAAACTTGAGCATTACAATAAGTGCAGACCGTTAACAACGCTAATAGTAAAGATAATGGAGCGGGGCTTTAATATTTAATCATGGCCTGGAATCGGACGAGTGCAGCAACAATTGCCATAACTGGTAAAGCTGCAACGTTTAATGGGAACAGATAATAACATAATAGTGCTAAAAATAACGCTTCAAGATAGAACAACGCTCCGCGCCGGGCGATTGTATCGCCTATTCCACCTTGGCGATTCGTTTTTATCTCACCTTTTTTCGCTTCTTACTAATTATCGCACGTCTTGCTCATCTGTGTGCTATTCGTTATGGGCCCCGAGGTAGTCCACGAGAGCTGAAAGAACTAGCTAGCCTTGGTATCGGTCAGTAATACTGCAATAATTAGACTTAACTGCCTTTATTGCCATTCTCTCATATTATTTATTATTTTCATTCTTTGTTGTGGCACAATCTTAATTCATACGTATTGAATATCTAATGATTTTTCCTTCATTCTCGAAGTGTTTAATAATACCACATGGCCCTAATAAAGAAAACGCGTTTTTTTTGTTCAAAATTGGCTTTATTCATCAACGTAATCTCCGTCAAGAGCCAATCATTCCAGCGCCGCACAGTGGTCGAATGTGTGCAAAAACATCCAAAATAAAAATTGTGCAATTCACATTGTATTTTTATTTTTACATAGCCAGATAACTAGTAAGTAATTCTCCGTAATTGATTTTTTGAATTAGATATTTTAGGAGCGAATATTAGCCCTTATACCAGCTCCTTATTTTGCTGAATTGAAATATCTATTTTCGTACCGTTTGTTTTAATACTCTCAAAGAATCGATTTAAGTGGTACACATAAAGTATTACCCGGTAACTTTAGTACGTATATGTAGGTTTTTGAAGGTAAATAATTTTATGGAATTATTTTAAGTTTTGATGGTGCAGCAGCTCTTGAAAAAATAGCTACAAAATGTCAATTATTATCAATTTTGATGGAGCAGGAAAAAAAAGCTTTATCGAGCGTTACT
>JAWQRP010005844.1:0-10290 GCA_033557875.1 Quadriops clusia
CACCCCTTACTTAGAATCTCACCCCTTACTTAGAATATCACCCCTTACTAAAAATTTCGCCCCTTATCAAAGATTCCGCCCTAGACTTAGTGCCAATACGTTTTTGAAGTTTCGTTGACACCTGCCCCTATCAGCTGTCACGTCTTCTTCGTGCTCATTTCATGTTTGTCTATCTTGTTGCAGATGAGTACACGCGCATCACCACTCCTAGACAGGATGTTCTATTTAAGAAGGGTTACCTGAACAAGCCCAAGACGTACCAGACGCAGACTTCCACGGGAAATTCCACGACCTCGACGGGAAATTCCACGGGAAACGGGACTCCAGATCACCATTCTGCAGGTACTGTGTTCTTTATCGTTCTTTTTATTCTGGGTTGTCCTTTATCCTGTGTTGTCCTTTGTTCTATGTTGTCCTTTATCCCATCTAACCATCTAATCATCTAACAGGGTATAAAAAACGGTTCAACAAATAAAAACGATTCACCAAAAAAAAAAACGATGCACCAAAAAATAAACTTCTTTCGAACCGTAACATCGCGTCGGTTAAAAAGTATCGTATATGAAAAAAATCACATTTCCTTTTCGTTCTCTGGCAGTGTTATGATTCTCTTAAACCGAGATACTAAACTTCGGAAAAGCTCACTCACTCGCTTCGCTCGTTCCCGAGCCACACAAGACATGAGGGTCGCGCGTAATTTATTTTTGTCAATATTTAAGTACTACTATCTATTATCTAAAACCAATTAAATATTATCATTTTGTTATTACTACAGTTATTTCATGATTATCATTTTCCCCCTTATCATTGTTTTATTATTATTTTATTTTATATCATTATTTTATAAATGATCATTAAGTACTAAATTTGTTTCTATTTGCTTCAAGCTTCTGGGTTTGAAAAACTCAATTCCAACGTTTTTTGACGTTCCAGTAAAATTTCAATTACCTCGTTCTCACTGCAATAAACAAGGGAAAAGAAAATCATCAGCACAAAATAAAATTTACATTTTAAAATTTTACAACTAAAATTTGGAACACAAATCAAATTAAAATATTACATAAAGCAAATGTCTTTTTGGAATATTTTAATTTGATTTGTGTTAACGATTTTAGATTTAAAATTTTAAAATGTAAATTTTACTTTGTACTGATGATTTTATTTTCCCGTGTTTATTGCAGTGTGAACAAGATACTAAAAATTTTACCGAAATATCAAAAAAACCTAGGAAGCTTGAAGCAAATAAAACAAATGAGCATAAAGGAACAAGAAATCAATTAATAACCAATTAAGTATTCAACAACCTCGTCATCATGTTCTCTTTATTCATATTGATATTTAATTTTCTTTCTATATTAATGTGATGTTAAAGTTGAATCAAATAACTAACAATAAATATCTGAAAATATCCATGCTTATTTCATTAATATGTATTCAAAATTCCTACTTTCGAATAAATTAAAATTCTCTCTAGGTTTATCATCAAATTCATATAATATGTAATTTTTGTTATTAAAGTTTTTGTTACTATTCATTATTTCATTAATTTTTTTTTATCAATATTTAAATATTATCCAAAAGCAATTAAATATTATCATATTGTTATTATTACTGTTATTTCATGATTATCATTTTCAATCCTTATCATTGTTTTATCATTATTTTTTTTAATTATTTTATTTTATATTATTATTTTATAAATCATATTAAGTACTAAAGCTTCTCGAATTCAACCTCGGATGCGCTCGCTCACTCGCTTCGCTCATTCGCAAGCCACACAAGACATGAGGGTCGCGCTACGCGCGACCCTCATGTCTTGCCAACACTATCGGCCTGCGGCCTTCGCATCCTCGAATAAATCGTCATAATCGTATTCCAAATTAAGTGAAATTGTTCTAATGTGATCTAATAATGTTCTGATTATTTTTATTTATATTTATTTTTTTTCTATGTGACGTTAAAAATGAATCAAATAGTTAACAATATATGTCTGAAAATATCCATCTTTATTTCATTTATATTTAACATTATGTATTCAAAATTCTGATTTCCGAATAAATTAAAATTCTTTCTAGATTTATTATTAAATTCATGTAGTTTTTGTTATTCAAGTTTTTCTTACTATTCATTATTTCATTAATTTAGAAAATAAATAGATAAATATAAATAGGTATAAACAGAACATTATTAACTCACATTTTATTCTGTTTTATTTCTTGACCAATTAATTTTAAATTTATTTTTTCTACTTGTCTTGGGTTTTTTGGTCTTTCTAGATTTATTATTAAATTCCTATAGTTTTTACTGTTTAAGTTTTTCTTACTGTTCATTACAAAAATTTAGAAAAAATATAAATATGAATAACGACATATTACAAGAAACTTCATATATTTTTCATCTAGGCATAATGGTTCAAGATCTATCATCCTCATTCATATATTTGTTTCTCCTTTTTATTTTATTTCAAGATTATCACTTTAAAAACAAATTTATCAATATTTAAATAGTATCCAAAAGCAGTTAATTATTATCATTTTTTTTATTCTTACTGTTATATCATGAGTATCATTTTTCACTCTTATCATTGTTTTATCATTATTTTTTTAATAGTTATTTTATATTATTATTTTATAAATGATCATTATGTCCGAAAGCTTTTCTAATTCAACTTCGGATGCGCTCGCTCACTCGCTTCGCTCGTTCGCGAGCCACACAAGACATGAGGGTCGCGCTACGCGCGACCCTCATGTCTTGCCAACACTATCGGCCTGCTGCCTTCGCATCCTCAAATAAGTCGTTATAATCGTAGTACAAATTAAATTATTTTTCTAATGTGATCTAATAATGTTCTCTTTATTCATATTTATATTTAATTTTTTTCATAAATTAATGTGATGTTAAAAATGAATCAAATAGTTAGCAATGTATGTCTGAAAACATCCATCTTTATTTCATTAATATTTAACATTATATATTGAAAATTCTGACTTCCGAATAAATTAATTTTTTTTTAGATTTATTATTAAATTCGAATAGTTTTTGTTATTCAAGTTTTTCTTATGTTTATTATTTCATTAATTGATTGCATAAGGAACATCACCTTATTTTTATCAATATTTAAATATCGTCATTTTGTTTTCATTACTACAGTTATTTCATGATTATCAATTTCCTCCCTTATCATTGTTTTATCATTGTTTTATCATTATTTTATTTTATATTATTTTATAAATGAGAATTAAGTACTTGCGCTTGTCGAATTCAACCTCAAATAAGTCGTTATAATCGTACTTCAAATTATATTAAATTATTTTTCTAATTTGGTGGGTAGGTGGATAATAAATTTCTTGATGAAATTTATTTCTTCACAAAGCGACCGGTTTCGCCAGCTTCTGCTGGCTTCCTCAGGCTTTTGTTGTCAAAATTTTAGGAAGGCTCTTTAAAATGGGCAATCTTATAAAACAGTGTAGGCGTCATATGTATAAGTAAAATAAAAAGTAACAAAATAAAACAATGAAACAAAATATCACAGATGAATTCACAGTCAGAAAATCTTATCACAGTTAAATTAATTGTAGCTAATACAATTTTTTGAGCAATGGAGCATGTGGGCCTTGGAATGTGTTTAGACACACGCGTAGCGCGACCCTCATGTCTTGCCAACAATATCGACCAGTGGCCTTCGCATCCTCGAGTAAGTCGTCATAATCGTATTCCAAATTAAATGAAATTGTTCTAATGTGATATAATAATGTTCTGTTTATTCATATTTATATTTCATTTTTTTTATAAATTTATGTGATGTTAAAAATGAATCAAATAGTTAACAATATATGTCTGAAAATATCCATCTTTATTTCATTCATATTTGACATAACGTATTCAAAATTCTGATTTCCGAATAAATTAAAATCCTTCTAGATTTATTATTAAATTCATATCGTTTTTGTTATTCAAGTTTTTCTTATATTTATTATTTCATTAATTTATTGCATGAGGAACATTAACTTATTTTATTAAATATTTGTATTAATGGGTATAATAAGGTCTTAAAAAATACTACTATATGTTTATATTTTTATCTCAACGATTCGTTATAAGATATATTAACTTTTTCAGGAGATTCCAAAATATTATAAAATTTCAAAATTTCCTAATTGACAAATTATTTTATGAAATTTCTTCTTATTTTAATTAACAAAAAACAATAAAAAATAAGATTCACTTAAAATAATAAAAATAAGAATATGAAAGCTATTTAGTATTTTTAATAATTTGGTTATAATTCTATCTAATAATAATGTTATTTGTATCTTGTTTAAAACTAATTGAAACTTTTTCATGTTTAATATTTACAGATTCGAAAATTGTTTTGTTGTGTTTTGATTTTTAGTAATAATTTTAATATTAAATTTTTTATATCTAATTCTAATATTTTCTGTAAGATTTTTTATAGATGGTAAAATAATATAATTTTGGTTATTGTTATTGTTTTTTATGTTTGAATTTTGGTTATTTTTAATTTTGTTAATTCTATTAGATATAATTTTATTAATTAAATTTTCTGGGTAATCATTTTTTTGTTAAAGCATTTTTAACGTTTTTAATTGCAGTATTTTGTAATTCAATATCGGATAATTTGTATGCTCTATCAACTAAACATAAAATTATACTTTTTTTCTAATTAAAATCACAATTTGATAAAAAATTAATATATCTTTCTGACCAAATATTTTTTTGTAAACCAAGAAGTTTGAATCTTAGTATTTTTTTAAATTAAAATCGTATCTAAAAAATGTATTTTAGTATCTTTTGATTTTTCTAAAGTAAATTTTAGTTTCTCATGATAGTTATTAAATTTTAGAAAAATATGTTCAATTTGATTTTCTAAAGAAACTATCATCTACATATCTTTTTTATAGACTGATATTATTAATATTCTTTAAATGTGACTTTAATTAAAAAGAAATACTAAAATTCAAACTTCTTGGTTTATAAAAAATATTTGGTCAGAAAGATATATTAATTTTTTATCAAATTGTGATTTTAATTGTAAAAAAAAAAGTATAATTTTATGTTTAGTTGATAGAGTATACAAATTAAGCAATACTGCATTTCAAAATACTGCAATTAAAAAAGTTAAAAATGCTTTCACAAAAAATGATTATCCAGAAAATTTAATTCATAAAATTATATCTAATAGAATTTACAAAATTAAAAATAGCCAAAATTCAAACATAAAAACAATATCAATATCGAAACATATAATTTTACCATTTATAAAATTTCTTACAGAAAATATTAGAATTAGATTTAAAAAATTTAATATTAAAATTATTTCTAAAAATCAAAACACAACAAAAAAATTTTACTCTAGAATAAAAGATAAAGATGATAAATTTAAACAATCAAACCTTGTTTACAAAATTAACTGTATAAATTGTAATGCATATTATATTGGTGAAACAAAACAGTATCTACGTAATACAATTTGCCAACATAAAAATTTTTGCAATAAAGAATTAACAGAAAATTGTACTGCTCTAACAAAACATTGTATAGAAAATACACATACTTTTGATTTTAATAATGTTAAAAAAAAAAGAAAATATTTGGGACGAAAGAAGAATTTTAGAATCTTTAAATATTAAACATGAAAAGTATTCAATTAGTTTTAAACAAGATACAAATAACATTAATAGAATTTATAACCGAATTATTAAAAATACTAAATAACCTTCATATTCTTATTTTTATTATTTTAAGAGAAACTTATTTTTTATTGTTTTTTGTTAATTAAAATAAGAAGAAATTTCATAAAATAATTTGTCAATTAGGAAATTTCAAATTTTATAATCTTTTGTAATCTCCTGAAGTAGTTATTATATTTTATAACGAAACGTTGAGATAAAAATATAAACATATAATTTTTGAAGACGTTATTATACCCATTAATACAAATATTTGATAATTAAAAAGAAATGATCAAAAAACAATAAAGTTTAATATTAACTTATTTTTAGCAATATTTAAATATCGTAATTTTTTTCATTACTACTTTTATTTCATGATTATCATTTTCCCCCCCCCCCCCCTTATCATTGTTTTATCATTATTTTATTTTATATTTTTATTTTATATTTTTATTTTATAAATGATCATTATGTCCTAAAGCTTCTCGAATTCAACTTCCTAACACTATCGACCTGCGGCCTTCGCATACTCGAGTATGGCGCCATAATCGTACTCCAAGTTAATAATTATTTTTTCTGTATTTTCTTGGGTAAAGGTCATTTCATTATCAACTGTTTTATTTCATTAAGTTTTCTTTTATTCTTCCAGTCAATGTTTCGCAAACTTGGATATTTTAAATCTCAAGACAATACACTAAAATACATACATAAGAGCGGTTTGGTTATGAAGTTCTACATTTTATGTATGTCTTTTAGTGTATTGTCTTGAGATTCAAAATATCCAAGTTTGCGAAACGTCGACTGGAAGAATAAAAGAAATCTTATTGAAATAAAAGAATTTTTAATAAACTGACCTTTACCCAAGAAAATACAGAAAAATTATGCGAAACAGATCAAAGAAGAAAAATAAATTATAAACAATTTAATAAGTAAATTAAATTATTTTTATAATGTTATCTTATAATTTTCTGCTTATTCATATTTATATTTAATTTTCAAGGTTGTTTTCTCTCGACCAACTGGTAGTTTAGTTTTAAATTTTTCCCTGGGTATTTGGTCATTTTCTCTTTAAAACAAATTTATTTAAATTAAATTTTCATTTTTATTACTTGTCCGGAGATTTCGGGACTGGTTGTGTCCCTTCTTCAGCGTTTACATGACATTAAATTAAAGTTTTATTCTATAAGGAACAAAAATTGACTTGAATGTTATTTTACATGATACTTAAAACTAAAATGGCTAATAGCTCTACAAATTTCAGTTTTAAGCGTTATGTAAAATAACATTGAAGTCCATTTTTGTTCCTTATAGAATAAAACTTTAATTTAACGTCATGTAAACGCTGAAGAAGGGACACAACCAGTTCCGAAATCTCCGGACAAGTAATATAAATGAAAGTTTAATTTAAATAATTTTTTTTTTATAAGAAAATGACCAAATAACCAGAGAAAAGTTTAAAATTTATATATAATGTTTTTTTTCACTAAATTTATGTAATGTTAAAAATGAATCAAATAGTTAACGATAAATGTCATTATTTCATTAATTTATTTTTATCAGTATTTAAATATGTATCATCATTTTTTCATTACTACTGATATTTCATAATTATCATTTTTCCTCCTTACACCGCAAAAAATGCTGTAAATTTACAGTAATGGATTTTAGCCACTTTGTGGCCAAGTACTATTACTGTAAGGTTACAGACTCTCTGTAATATTAAATTCGAATTGTATTTATACAACACCTCCAGGGAAATTTTAAGGCATTTTTAGGTAATTATGAATTTATTTTTATCAATATTTAAATGTCATCATTTTTTTAAATACTGATGTTATCTGATGATTATCATTTTCTTTCATGATTCTTTTATTATTATTTTATTTTATATTACCTCTATTATTAAATTTTAATAATGATCATTACTAACGCTTCTCGTACTCCAAGTTAAATTAAATTATTTTTCTAATGTGATCTAATAATTTTCTATTTTCTTGATTTTTTTTGGTCTTACATTGAAATTTAATTTTTAGTTTATTTTAAGATGTTTCTTTATTTAAACGACGTTTCGCTTATCATTTGTAAGCATCTTCAGGAATTCTGTCTGATAGAATGATAGATATAGAAAATATGTGTTTAGATTAAATAAAATAAAACAAAATAGAATAAAAAAAAAGTTATCGACTAATGGTCTGTTTATTCTTCTTTATATTTATTTTTGATTTTAATATGTTTCTAAATTTGAATATTATTATTTTATTATTCTTGCAAATTCAGCGTGTTTTCAATACTATTTATTATAACTTTATTATTATCGCAATTACAACAACACACCAATAACAAATTTAACAATAGAAATAAGGTAATGATCATTACTTAAACAAATTAAATTTTTTTCTTGAAGTTCTCTGATGTTATACATATAGATAGTTATGATGCTAATACATGTAATAAGAAGTTTTTGAACTTCAAAGTGTTACAAGATCTTGCAGCCTCTCGTCACGTTTTAGTGAAAGATGTTTAATCTGTCCTATTTTATATTTTGAAAACATTGTAAGCTGTTTACATTACCTTTGGCACTGCTTTAATAAATATTTGTAGAACAATAGCTTGTTGTAGAGTGACGGTTTGAACATTTGTCCAATCCGCCAGCATATTTATACATGTTTTATTTTTACATCTGATCCTCAAAGAATTTTTCTTTTTTTAACAAAAAAAAAACATTTTCTTAATGAAAGTTTGTTTTTCTTAATGAAGTTTTGTTTTTCTTAATGTAATTTTGTTTTTCCTAATGATATTTTGATTTCCTTAATAAAACTGTGTTACTCTTATTGAAATTGGTATAAACGAACAAAGGGCCCAATATTCCGCCTTGTGGAACACCACAATCAAAACGTAAACTTTTCAAAACTTTCTTGCGATAATTATTCTAAACAAAAAATTCCTTGATAATCAGAAATAACATTTTTTTTTTGTTCTTATTTCCAGACGGGACAGAAAGCACAGATCTGGAGTACGAGTCCCCCTACGTCTTCCCGAACGGCTTCGTCGACCAAAACGGAATCTACTATATCAGCAACAGTAAGTTTTTTATGCCGATCGGAAATAGCGCCAGACTTGAATGAACGAACCTCCTAACTATTTTACTTATTTTTAATCTCAAGTAGCCTCAAATCGCGTCGATCTTCTTTTGTCTTGCGCGCGCCAAAAATACCAGATGTTTCGACACGACAGCTCTATCGTGTCCTCACCTTTGCCAATATTTATAAACATGTCTTTTTATGCAACCAGACAAATAATTAATGTCCTACAACGTTAATTAGATGGGTTGTAGTCGTGCCGCAAATAAATCATGTTACTGTTTGTGGCAGATGAAATTTGTTGAGGAAGTCGGTTCAAGCTTGCGCACTTTTTCTAAAATCTTTTTCTAAAGCATTCGTGCGTTTAATTTCGTTCATTATAGAGTACCCATCAGCTGTTTGCGCCTTGCGCAACGACCCGAATTAGAAGTGCATGTTAACAAATTAGTCTTACCACATATATATGTGGTCTTAGTATAAATAAAATTGGTCTATATTGTTGCCAAGCGGGCGCGAGAGACAACAGGTCGTTATAATTGTCAGACTCCTATTGCCAGCAATTAAATTACAAAAGCCTTTTAACACGCGCGATTTACCACGAGATTCCCCAACTGTGTTAAGTCTGGCGGCTGCGCAGGCCAATGCGTGCTCAAAAATGCCCTATGACGTCATACTATAAATGTTTCACTTGTTCTTGCAGATTTCGAGCCATATCCTTACGTCGTATACAACACCCCCGTGTACTACCCCGAGTTCCCTAACCCGCGATCGAAGCGCCACAGCACGGATTCTTTGGTAAGTAAACCAATGAGACCATTCCTTAGCCTCTGCTTATCAGGAAGCCCGCTTTTGTTTGCTCGCGCAATCTCAACGCAAATAGAAAGAAAAATATGTGCATCTCTCGACAGAGTGCTCGTTTATTTAATCCTTAAAATAATTTATGTTGCATATCTCGGGGAGATAAACTCGGGCTTATATCTAGTATTTTTTTTTCTCTCGATTAACGCTTGGGTAAATATGTAATTTAATTTTTTTGTGGGATTTAACAGACGGAATCTACGAGCCCGCACAATGAAGAAACTAGTCAACTTGAACAGCAGAATGGCCATCCTGAAGCTCAGAATGGCCTTGAAGGAGGATACGCCGAAGGTCCTTCGTTTAATGTGGTTTACCATCCAGGACCTTACTATTACAACGACTGCATCACAGCTGGTAAGGATATTAAGATTTACTTGTTAGATTCGTAGAAAGGGAGAGTTTTTTTTACTTTAACTTTTAACTTTAATAGATAGATTTAGTTAGAACAAGAAATGTTTGTCAGAGATGTTTAGTTAGAACAAGACAGAATTAATTGGAAGTTTATGAGGTTATGAAAAGTGGTCATATATCTCTGTGCCTCAACCTTCCTGAGTAGGATAGTATGCCGGCTGACCTGAACTGATCCGGGTTACCCGGAGATTCGACATAACGGGGGCCGACTTAACGAGGTTGCACTGTATTCAGAAACGAGTTGGGGT
>JAWQRP010005845.1:0-10289 GCA_033557875.1 Quadriops clusia
AGCAGTGCTGTCTTTTAGACTTTGACAATTAATTCTTAATTCCCATTATAAAAAACTTGTACACGTGTTAGCAATAAAACTATCACTTTATATCAATTACTGTCTATCTCCTACATTAATTTTCCTCAAATGAAATTAATTTTCCTTAGAAGAAATTCATTCTCCTTGGAAAAAATTCATTCTCCTTGGAAAAAATTCATTCTCATTGGAAAAAAATTCATTTGCATTGAAAAAAATTCACTCTCAACGGAAAGATTAATTTTTATTACAAAAAAATTATAAGAAATAGTTTTATCAGAAAAAAATATTAGGTACGTTTGGACAAACACAAATGTATGCAAGTTGCATCAAAGAAATGATTAATAATCCTTCCAGGACAAGTAGGTAAGAAGGCTCCAGTCCAGCATCCGTGGGCCACAGATTGTATATTATTTAATACGATTAGTTGTTACTCCGAAGTGCTCTCGTTACTGATGCATAGTAATGACACCCATGCATACGTTAGTGGAGCACTATCAAAGTCTGGTATCGTCGAGGCGTGTCCTCAGCTCATTGTCACCGTGTGCTCTTGAATAAATGCGACACTATCGGGCCAGCTTGGCTAAAAATCTCTTCGGAAGAACGTGCTTAGCCTCCTTCCTATCCCTCTCGAATATCTATGTGCAAGAGAAGCGCTTGATGAGCTTTGCTAATGCATTACAATTCCTCTTAGTCTTATCTCGGTCGCCGGCCGATTTATTTCCGAGGAAGAACGGGAATGCCAACCGATGAGTACTTAATATTTAATAGTACCAGTGCTTTGGCATGTGTAATTTCCATATGGTTCTAGCACTTTTCCATGTAGACTCAGATTGACATTTTAAATGCTATTCCTCCTTAATCATACATTTACTCCCTATTGACAAAATGTAGAAATTCCAGCTTTATTAGTACTTGTAGTACTTACTCGTCGCTTATATTGCTTATACGTTACTTACATATGGTACTTATGCGTTACTTATAGTAAGTACTTAATCGTTACTTATACTACTTAATCGTTAGTTATAGTACTTAATTGTTACTTATAGTACTTAATCGTTACTTATAGTACTTAATCGTTACTTATAGTACTTAATCGTTACTTATAGTACTTAATCGTTACTTGTAGTACTTAATCGTTACTTATAGTATTTATACGTTACTTACAATATTTATAGGTTCCTTACAGACTTATTCGTTACTAATATGTAGTACTTATGCAGTACTTACATCAGATAGAGCAAACCGGCGCGGACAAGAAATAGGAATACTCAAGCTAATTATTAATAATAATCGCGCTCAAGAAAAAACCTGATTAATAATTCATTGTATCCATTTGTACACCAGTAAATGCATTTTTAATGCGATTGCCCGTCTCTGGCCAGCAGGGGTAGTTCTTGCTCCAAGGAGAGCTCTATTTATAGTGCTCGGCTCTAATTAAAACATATTTCCAATTGTAATTACTAGTTTTGCTAATAACCGATACGTACACAAGCAATTTTCTTCATGCACCTGTTTAAATTAGCGGCCGGCCTGCAGCTCGAGAGGAAGACTAACGATGGAGCCACCGCAAATGGAATAAAAATACAATTAATAAAGTGCCTTTGTTCTCCACTCTGGATCATATTCACGCCTACCGTGGATGCAGCCAAGGCTTGAGTTGATTTTGAGACCGGCATTGATTAAATATTGCTGCGAGAAGCGTCTCAAGTTGGCTCGAGAGCCAGGGCCGTACTGGTAGAAACCTGTTCAGGGTACTACCTTTATGATTTTACAACTTGCTGATTTTCATAAATATCATACATACCTAGAACTCACGGTTTCCTCGGAAAGTACATTTTGTTCAAACTGACTTGTCGTGAGCATTCCTAAAAAAGAATTCTTAGCGGACTCCTAGTGAATAAAACAACGCTGCTTGCAAAATTTCAAGTCTCTGTTATAAACGATTTCTTACCATATCTTATGATTTATTATTATTATTATTATTATTATCAATATTATTATTGATATTAATATTTAATACTACTGGAATTATGATTATTAATGAGCGACTCCCAGCAATAAAAAATTGATTTCCGTATTTTCGAAAACTTTCACCGCGACGTTGCGTGACTTGACAGTCGCTCAAAGAAGGGATATAAATAATAACCCACAATAACACAATTTGCGTAATAATGACCATCATAAATAATTACTTATATTATTCATGTTTCTACGAGCACACTAGGAATAATTGGAATTTTGCAACGATAATCGTTGATTTCGACTTAACGTCGCTGCTATAGACTGACCCCTATTCACCCGAAGTGAATGATTTACTCATTTACTTATCTAATTATTTATTTATTATTATTCCATTTCGTTTATTCTAATTATTAGTATTATTTAGTAATTTAGTTCACTTACAGTTGTGCATACTCAACACTTGCACTAAGTGCCAGCTAGCTTTCTCGACAAACCTGAAGATATTAATTAGGGCCCGCCGATGTAGAAAAATGCCAATCCATTACACAACTTCATCGCTTGTAAAGGTGCAAATGAATTATTTCGTTTTGTTTGTTTTCGAGCGTGCTCACGCACCGTTAAAGAAATTCATTTGGAATAGATAAACTCCGTATATAACTGTCCGCGTTAATGATTTCATTCCCAATGATTTTATTAATCATGCGAAAAGGCCGCTTTAACATGTTCACTGCGGCGCCGTCATGCCTTATTTGGCAAAATGGATAAAGAGAGAGAGAGAGCTTTACCTATTTTCGTATGGCTGTAAGTACTTGTTTTTAGTACTACCTTTGGATACTCTTGGGGTATTACCTTTGGGTACTACCTTTAGATACTACCTTTAAATACTACCTGAGGATACTACCTTTGGATACTACCTTTGGATACTACCTTTGGATACTACCTTTGGATACTATCTTTGGATACTACCTTTGGATACTACCTTCGGATACTACCTTCGGATACTACCTTCGGATACTACCTTCGGATACTACCTTTGGATACTACCTTTGGATACTACCTTTGGATAGTACCTTTGGATACTACCTTTGGATACTACCTTTGGATACTACCTTTGGTTACTACCTTTGGATACTCCCTTTGGATACTACCTTTGGATACCACCTTTGGATACTACCTTTGGATACTACCTTTGGATACTACCTTTGGATACTACCTTTGGTTACTACCTTTGGATACTACCTTTGGATACTACCTTTGGATACTACCTTTGGATACTACCTTTAGATACTACCTTTGGATACTACCTTTGAATACTGTCTTTGTATACTACATTTGGGTACTACCATTAGATACAATCTTTGGATACAATCTGTGGATACAATCTTTTGATAATATATTCAAATTCTACCTTTTGGAGCTACCCTTGGATAACACATTTGGTAGTACCTTTGAATTCTACCCTTGGGTTCTATTTGGGTACTACCATACTACATATCCCATAATTCCTAACACCATCTACCAGATGAGATAATCTATATTTAGTATATAGTTAAAAGTTTATTAGATTGTTATAAGTATATTAGATTGTTATAAGTGTATTAGATTGTTATAAGTATAGTTATCGATAACTACAGCAATGGTAGTACCTCGAGAAGATTACAAAACACCTAGGCAATCGTTGTAGCAGAGAAGGCGGCCTTAAAACGGTCGACATCTCGGTACTATTGAACAGCATTTTAAATTGATTTACACACATAGCTGCACAAGGCGATAGTCGGAATTTACCCGAGAGAAAGGGACATAATTGATATTGATATATAGCGATTTCAATTCCGTGATCAAATTATTTATTTATGCCTCTATATCACAAAAGCGTGAATAGCTATTTTTCTGGAATCGTGACTCTCCGAAGGAACAGTGTTAGGTATCATGTGTATGCACAAGGAGATAAGCTTTATTGTTGTTTTTCAATTATTCCTCCATTGTTGACCTGGCCGACGATAAAAAACTCAACGTTCAATTAAAGCATTACACACACGGCCTCACAAGGGTTAATTTGCATCTATTATAAGAGTATTAAAATGGAATTAAGTTTCTGCCCTTGTCCATCAGACATCAGCATTCTTCTCGCGTTTTCTCAAGACGCCATTTGATTGGTCAAAGATGGCCAATTACTCCCTGATGTAGTTTAAACTTTATAAGTACCTGGCCTTTATAAGTACCTAGTCTTTATAACTACCTGGACTTTATAAGTACCTGAACTTTTTACGTATCTGGACTTTATAAATACTTGGACTTTATACCTACCTGGACTTTATAAGTACCTAAATTTTATAAGTACCTGAACTTTATACGTATCTGGACTTTATAAGTACCTGGACTTTATACATACCTGGACTTTATAAGTACCTAGATTTTAAAAGTACCTGAACTTTATACGTATCTGGACTTTATAAGTACCTGGACTTTATACCTACCTGGACTTTATAAGTACCTAGGCTTTGTAAGTACCTGAACTTTGTTCGTATCTGGACTTTATAAGTACCTGGACTTTATAAGTACCTGAACTTTATAAGTACCTGGACTTTATAAGTACCTGGACATTTTAAGTACCCGGACTTTATAAGTACCTGAACTTCATAAGTACCTGGACTTCGTAAGTGCCTAAGAGAGCTGGCAACGTCTCAATGGCGCGTCATGGTCGCCGCGATTGTGCCCGGCCGAATAAATTAAGCCTAACGATTGGACATGTCCAGGCAATTACTGGAAATGCTTATAATTATTATCAAATATGTTATAAAATCGGGCCGGCCAACTAGGTCTAGTTCTCGTCGCTTTATTTCAATGCGACTGCGATCCATAATTGATAATTACATGTAGCCGCTTGAACCATGGCAAAAGCGAGTTCTCCAGATATAAAATGTTTGATATTTTGCTGTAATTATCTTCGGTAATAACAAACAATGATAGACATCAAAGAGGTTAGCTCACTGGCGAAATAATTCTGCCCGCCGTAATTGTCTTCTTCTTATTCTTCTTACTCCGTCGAAGGCCTATAATTAGTGGATCGTATAACTCCACCGAGCGAGAGGACTCACAAATATCGTCTTAATTGCGAATTCCTAGACGCACTTCGCCTTCTAAGTGCTTGCTTTCTTGGTACTTACTCACAGTACTTACTTACAGTACTTACTTTCAGTAGTTATACTTACCGTACTTACTTGCCGCATTTGCAGTACTTACAGTAGTTACAGTAGTTACAGTACTTACAGTACTTACAGTAGGTACAGTTCTTACAGTAGTTAAAGTACTTACAGTAGTTACATTACTTACAGTAGTTACATTACTTACTGTAGTTACAGTACTTTCAGTAGTTAAAGTATTTACAGTAGGCGCAGTACTTACAGTACTTACAGTACTCACCTACAGTACTCACTTACACTACTTACTCACGCTACTTGACTACACTACTTACACACACTATTTGCATTTACAGAAAGACAGTATCTACATCAGTACTTCCATTTAGTATCTGCATTTAGTACTTCTATTTAGTACTTCTATTTAGTACTTCTATTTAGTACTTACATTTAGTAATTACATTTAGTACGTACATTTAGTACGTACATTTAGTACGTACATTTAGTACGTACATTTAGTACATACATTTAGAACGTACATTTAGTACTAATATTTACAGAACTCTTATCTTTAGCGCTTTCATTCACAATTATCCATTCGTGAGTGCATATCTTCTATTCACACGGTTCGGGTACTATTACCAACATTCGCACCCATAGAGTACCCGTTCATGTTGAACTCGAGAAAACAAGAAGCTGCAAATGTTGGCGAGCGTTCTGTTTCCTGTGTGTACAAATAAGACGGTAAAGAACCTACTGGTGCAGTAGTACCCCGGAATAAAGGCAGCGTGCAGGAGTACCGAGGTACCATTGGTGCGATGGTCAAGCGTACATGTTGTTGTTTGACGTGGAATTAACACCATGGTGTTAATAAGATAGGAAAATCGCCAGTGCATTAAAATGCAATAAAAATAATTTACACATTAATAAAGCCTCAAATAAACCCTCGAGGCGCGCTAAAACGGAATTTATGTTTATTTTATACAATGTGTACGGCGTAAACACGTTCATGGGTAGGTACTACCTGCATCACTAAAGTTTTAGTGCGTTTGGGGAATTTGAGGCTTGGACTACAGTTTATTGTTGAATCTGGGAAGGTTTCTTCGGACAATGGAGATTCGAATATTGATTAGTTGTTGATAATGGGGTACCGTTACTTTGTTTGCTTAGTACCTTGGTGCATTGAATCTTTGGTACTTTGAATCCTTGGCACCTTTTAATACCTTGGCGCCTTTGTATCTTGATACCTTGCTGTCTTGGTACCTTGCTACCTTGGCACCTTGTTATCTTGGTACCTAGCTATCTTGGTACCTTGCTATCTTGTTACCTAGATATATCGTTACCTTGATATCTCGGTACTTTGGTACCTATGTAGGTACCTTAGTACTTGGTCAAACTTTCGTAAAAGCAATTTCTCGCAAGTCCAATCTGCGGTTTGTTCAAGAGTGATCTCATCCTGTTGCCCCGACCGCAAGTGTAAGGATGATGGTACGACCGAGTACTCCTGTGAAATATGTAACTAAGGTATAACTGAGACAAAGCTAAGGTATAACTAAGACAAAGCTGAGGTATAACTAAGATAAAACTGAGGTATACCTGACCTATAGCTAATAATTGAAATGTACTTGAGGTTTAGCTGAGGTATAGCTAAGATATCTGTATGGTAGTCGAAGTACTTCAGCAGTACCATCTAGAAACAATGTATAATCACGTTTTTGTGTGCGTAATGACACGAGTAGGTCGAGGTGCAACATGTGCGACTTTTCGGTGAACAATGCGCACCATTGCGAGGATGGTACTCATTAATCGGGTACGATATTCCCAGAAGACATGATTTAATTTTTTGGTGGCCTAATCAAGAAGGCGGCTGTCGACCGGTCTGCCCCTGAACGCCATTGGCTGCGTGGAGCGCTCTTCCAGCTACCGGTTGGTTACAACACTTGCCCGGTCACATAATAATGATAATAATAACAGCGGTAGCTTATAATGATGAGAGCAACAGACCATCGTGGGTAATTGCGACCAAAGCATGGCTTCCCCTCTCTTCGCGACCGGCGACATCGCAGAAATTTACACGGCAACGCATTTCCTGAAATGGCCTTTCAGAGGCTCCTTTGAAGATCTTGTCTTGCGGTCGAGGAAGACTGTCTTTATTGTGGATGTAGTACTCATGGGAAGATGACCATTTTTTCTAGGTACTATTTTAGTACTTGCTTATAAATGATTCGTTTGAAGGATCATGTTTGTATCAACATTTCAAGATGATTGTTTTGAAGATGATTGTTTTGAGGATGATTGTTTTGAAGATGATTGTTTTGAAGATGATTGTTTTGAAGATGATTGTTTTAAAGATGATTGTTTTGAAGATGATTGTTTTGAGGATGATTGTTTTGAAGATGATTGTTTTGAGGATGATTGTTTTGAAGATGATTGTTTTGTGGATGATTGTTTTGAAGATGATTGTTTTGAAGATGATTGTTTTGAAGATGATTGTTTTGAAGATGATTGTTTTGAAGATGATTTTTTTAAAGATGATTTTGAAGATGATTCTTTTGAAGGAGATTCTTTTGAAGATGATTCTTTTAAAGATGATTCTCTTGAAGATGATTCTCTTGAAGATGATTCTTTTGAAGATGATTCTTTTGAAGCTGATTCTTTGGAGATGATTCTTTTGAAGATGATTCTTTTGAAAAACATTCTTTTGAAGATGATACTTTTGAAGATAATTCTTTTGACGACGATTCCTTTAAAGATGATTCTTTTGAAGATGATTCTTTTGAAGATGATTCTTTAGAAGATTATTCTTTTGAAGATGATTCTTTTGAAGATTATTCTTTTGAAGATGATTCTTTAGGAGATGATTCTTTTGAAAATGATTCTTTTGAAGATGATTCTTTAGAAGATGATTCGTTTGAAGAGTATTCTTTTGAAGATGATTCTTTAGAAGAGGATACATTTAAAGAAGAAATTATAGACTGATTTTACAAAAGATTTTCGTACAACCAAACGATTTGTGATTAAGAAGAAACCGTTCACCGCAGGCCGATCACTAAATAACGCGAGAAACAAAGAGAGGTCTCACAGTCTGACAAAATCGAGAAATGCAAATTTCCTCTTTCGGCCCCTAATCTATTGAGCGAGCTGGCAAGACAACAGATCGGCGAATAAGAACAAAGATAATCGAATGAAGTTCCTACAAAGAGCTTGTTAATTTGTTGTCTTTTTATTCCTGGGCCCACGACCTAAGCTGATAGGATCTGATACGGGAATGGAGCAGAAAATTAGGCTTATACTATGGGGACGATCTTGTCATGTAAATCGAAGGTACAGTTTCTTACAGTTTCAGTTGGGAATGATTTGAAGAGTTTAAAAAGAGTAAAAATATAAAGGATAATAAAAATGTAAAAAATTATAAAAATGTAAAGGATTATAAAAATGTAAAGGATTATAAAAATGTAAAGGATTATAAAAATGTAAAGGATTATAAAAATGTAAAGGATAATAAAAATGTAAAGAATAATAAAAATGTAAAGGATAATAAAAATATAAAGGTTAATCAAAATATAAAGGATAATAAAAATGTAAAGGATAAAAATATAAAGGAGAATAAAAATGTAAAGGAGAATAAAAATATAAAGGATAATAAAAATATAAAGGATAATAACAATAATGCCGAAGAATGTCTCAATTCCCTCGTTTTGAAGAATGTCCCCGATGTCGCCCCAGCCGAGTATTGTTATACATGTACGCGATATTAAAAGGAATTATTTCATTAAAATTTCCTCCGAAGACGGCGAAAGGTATGTGGCCGAGTGGTTCTTTTTTGACGATGTAATTGGGTGTATTCTTCGCGAAAAAATATGACAAAACCAGTTCGCCAAATTATAACGTTCATCGCGGAAAAAATCCCGGAGCTTCCAAGGAGCGATCTTTATTCAATTTTACTTTAAAATTATTCCGCTGCAAAAAAGGCGACATGCTTCCCGCAGCATTAGCTCGTATATTATATTCGGGGTATTATACCCCTCTTGGTATTTTATTTATTGGACTTTTCTGGAAATTTTTTGTTTCTGAATTTTTTGGCTTTGCCTTTTTTATTTTTGCTTTTTTTATTTGTGCCTTTTTTATTTGTGCCTTTTTTATTTGTGCCTTTTTTATTTGTGCCTTTTTTATTTGTGTCTTTTTTATTTGTGCCTTTTTTATTTGTGCCTTTTTTATTTGTGTCTTTTTTATTTGTGCCTTTTTTATTTGTGTCTTTTTTATTTGTGTCTTTTTTATTTGTGTCTTTTTTATTTGTGCTTTTTTTATTTGTGCCTTTTTTATTTTTGTCTATATCTTATTTTTGTCAATTTTTCAAATTTCTGTTTTTAATTTTTTTTAATAATTCTGATGGCTCAATTAAGCTCTCCTTTTATCTCTATCCCAACATCGACAGCCAAAGCCAACTCAGCCAGTTTTTCCAAAGGCCCCCAACGTGCTGATAGCTCATAACCACCAGTTAAATGTAGTCATGCTCCTATACTTTGTTCAGCCTAACAATGAGTGATTTGCAACGTTTTTAAAGTCATTGTATTTCAATAAGCCGAGTTAATCTGCTAAGATCCTGCGCCGCATGCAAACTTCCACATTTACATACTCTCCCCGAGTTTATGACATCGCCAGTCAACGTTATTATTCGCCCTAATGAACAATGCGTTATTTATGTATATTTTAATGCCTCACTTTATGGGGCGAGCTCAAAACTACGCATCGATAAGACCTGTAGTTTAGAGAGTCGCCTTGTTCCCTTTTCAAACGAATTTACTTTATTATGTCGCTCTATGCGGATTCCCAAGGCACTCTGGATTAGGTCTGCTGCTAGGTGGACTGGCTAAATGTATAAATAAACTAGACTTTTATATACATAAATAAATAAATATGTAGTATGCAAATCAGTCTGGACGCACCTTTAAGGTGGTCTAAATTTTTCACTAGTATAGGCCACCAGTCGTGTTTTAATTTTACACTGCTTCCTGATGGGAAAAAATACCATTCAAGCGAAGCAATAGCCTGAAAAGTGTTATCCGGGCTCTGCTCCATGAGAAACAACAATAAAACGTTGGTTTGCTGACTTCAAACATGGTCGTAGAGACACCGATAATGCAGAACGCAGTGGACGTCCAAATG
>JAWQRP010005846.1:0-10289 GCA_033557875.1 Quadriops clusia
ATATACCGCAAAGAACTTCTTATGTTTTGAAAACACCCTGTCATAAATTATAGGTCTCGTGTCAACACTTGTCTTGAATTAGGATTTACTTACGTGATCGAATCACATTTCTTTATAAGTCTACTTACCCGTTTCTAGCATATATCACGTGTTTGTTTTTAACTGTTTCGTAAAAATGACCGTTTCTTTGTCGCATCTTTGCCGCCTCTTTGAAGTTCAAAGACCGCGGGGCCTTTTGCGTTACATTTCAATCCGAAAACCTAGTACAGTGGCAGACATTTAATACATATATACACCGTGCGGCAAACCTTTAGGTATTATTCCTAAAGGTTTGCCGCAATTTTTTATAATATCTGTACCTGTGGCTATACAGCCTCATAATCGGCCTTTCCTAACAGATTAGTTATTTATGGTTGTTTTGACAGCAAAGGAGGACCGCACATTTTGTCTTCAACGGAGAACTTGTCTTGCAAGCGATTATAGCCTTAGCGCTCGGCCAAAATTTTCAGACAAATTTAGTCCACCCTGTATCATGTGTTGGTGGTTAGTATCATTACGAGCAAAAAATGCACTGAAATAGTTTTGTTTGGAACATTAGATTTTCTCCTCGTAACAACACATAATAAATTATTATTTAAAATCTCTCTCGTGCAATTTTCGTAAGAGCCCACGTAGGGAACGCTAATCTTGACGTAAGAAAACGCAACTTCATGAATTTTTATTCTTGAATCGGGAATTTGTAACTAAATAAATATAAGTATTTGAGATAAGAATAATGTCAGGATCGTGTCAAGGAAAATAAAATTTCGAAACAATGCCGTAGAATTTTTAATGAAGACTGTATTATATTATATTCTTCTAATGAAATAAACTTACTCAAAATGATCATATTATATTTTTCATTCATCATTCATCATATTATATTCTTAATAAACAAGAATTTAATATTTTTTGTTTAAGAAAATTCACATACTCTTAACCAACGCGTTTATTCTTGGGTCAAGATTACTGTTCCCTCGGTGTGTAAATTTCTTATTAGCGTGTTAATAAGCAGCGATCTATTTTTCGGAAAAATCTGCGGAAATTAAATTAAAATCATAACGGACCGCTGTAATACAAGACTTGTGCATAGATTCCTGTATTAAAAATGTTGTGCGACGTTCCTGTATTAAATTTGATGAAAAATTCCTGCAGAACCGCGGGAAATTGAGAAAATCAATGGGGAAACTGTTGAAATTGCCGAGAGATGGTGCGGTAGTTTACGATGTAGCGCGGAAGGCGCCCATTTGTGGGATTCAAATTCACGTAAGATTAATCTTATGTAAGTTGCTTTAATTGGTAAACTTATTGTAGTAGGTACTTAATTGGAATTAGAAGTTAGTTGTAGGTATAGGTTTAACTTAATTTCAAAGATATAGAGTATGTAATAGAATTGTCGGATTGTTTATGCGAAGATCTGTGTTGTATTGTATTTGAACATGTACTTAAGTAAATAATATAAAGCGTTCTTCATATTTGAAGAAGGATTATTTCTTGATGAAGTTGTAACAAACGTGGTTTAAGTTTAAAGTAAACAAGATTAAGCTAATTACGAAAACTCTACCTATTTAACTGGGATAGGTGTGCCATAAATAAGTTTTTACTAGTTGCTCCGGCATTGTTGTCCTTGAATATGGAGCGGATCCTGAGGAGGCCGTATCTCATCCGTTTGCACAGTTATAGTTGCGGCCGTGGGTAACTCGATTTGCCGCTTGATTCGATCAATGCCATCCCCGACTTGTTGTTTGGAAGCGGGGAAATGAGGTTATTGGGAAACGGTCAACCGGCAGAATCTTGCCACTGGCCCACAACTAAGTTTCGGTTGACAAACAAGGAGACCTAATTTGTGACAACTGGAGGTGAAGTTCTGGAAAACATGTATTCTTCTGTCGAGGAAGAAGTCGGAATGATTTCTTTTAATACTTTAAAGTTTTGCAGTTGTTTATCTCGTTTATAGTTGCCGTCTATCCAGTGTACCTATAAGGTATACCTGTATGTATACATTGATATATCTATGCGTATAGAAAGGAAAGAAACATTTAGGAATTTTTAAGAAATGGGTAAAAAACGTAGAAAATGAACACAGAGCAGATATTACCGAAACTTAGGAAACTAGTTAGCAAATGACTCGCTGAGAAATTCATAAAATAATTAAGGTCGCATTCGAGCAACTTCACGATAGCGTGTCCAGGTGCCTATAGGCTATAATACGCCGAAGGCCGTAAATAATAAATAAGAGAAACAGCAGGCAAGGGAGCCCTAGTGTGTAGTAGCATGATGGGATACACGTATAGCTCAGGGGCAAGGGGCAACTCTGCCTATGCCCCTGCTTGTGCCGTATACAGACATGCAGAGTCTTTGGCAGCGTACGCTACAATATATATTGCAGTAATACGCTTGCGTACGTTGTCCCGGGCTTGAACAACTCCGATGCCTCCGGCGGCGGTGGAAAGTAGGACGCGCACCGCGACGCCTGCCGCCGCCGCCGCCGCCGCCGCCACCAGCAGTCAGTTAGGTCGGCGCATCGTCTCTTGTTCCGAACTCTCGGACTCGGAGTAACATCGACTGGCTTAGTCTCAGCTTGGAGCTGTTGCAGCAGTCGAACGGCTGCACGGGCGAACGCGCCACTCATCTCAGAGCATAACTTAACAATCCATTCACTTCCTCCTTGCGGAAACTCGCCTCGGTCGGTTTTTCCCCGGTTTCATGAGATAAACTCGCCTAGAGTCTCATGTAAGTACGCATTGCTGCTGCTGCGGAGAGATGAGCTTCTAGAAGTTCAATTATACTTTCTCACACTGCCATCGCTCACCATTCTAACCTCAACTTTTCACTTTCTTGCATTAGCATGCCGCATAGACACTCTTTCTTTTCTGCATTTGTTCGATTTCCATGCATTTTTTCAGTATACTCTAAATTTCAAGCAAGCAAGTAATGCTAGAATAATTCTTATTGCCCTAGGTTAATAAGTCAGTAAATTAATAATTATTAGTAAATATAAATTTTCCTTAATTTTTCTTAAGAAGCCGGAATCCACTTTAGGCAGTAATTACTTTTTTAACACTTAGTGGCCTTATTTAGAAGTAATTAAACCTAGATAGGTGGAATTACGAAAAAACTTCAGGTAACTTTATATACGCTATCGTAACTTCAAATAGCTATTTATCGTACCTAAACGAACTTTATTACTCACTCGAAACCCTTTCTCGCTTAAATTGCAGTTCTTGCACAACGTGTACATTTTCATGATAATTACTAGTTCGTGTACCTACTGCAAAAAGTAATGAACAATACCCCTGAAAACTACAGCTCTAGAAATTTTAAAGCACAGACAAAAAATTACAGAATTAATATTCGAGGAAGTAATATTTTAGTGAAGCACTTGTACTTAAACAATAAACCATGCAACTTAAAATGCACCAGGGAAATATTTGTAATAAAAGTCTGGAGCGTTGTGCTATTTCACCAACCTTCATTTCAGTCCTTTTTGCATTTCCGTACTTCAACTAATTTTATCCCTAGGAAAAATCTTATTAATTATCCTCTATGGACCAAAACCACTCACATTTGAAAAAAAATGCTTTAACAAGAACATCTATGTAAATTCCCCATACCCGCACAATTGGTGGAGGCGCAACGCCAATACCGGACATACGCAATCACTAGGTTTCCCTGCGTAAAATAAAATTTTTATTTAAATTTGTAATAGATTCAAAAGGTCACCAGAACTCGAAAAATTTTTATTCAATTATCCTCGGCATTAGAACCCCCACAATGCATATTCATGAGATATTTCGAAAAATTAAAAACATCGAACTCCAACTGAAATTATTTGTACACGTCGAGCACGTTTGAAAAATTGGTAAACACAAGCACAATATTTATTCACCGATTCATTGGATTGTGCGTCCTACATCATTATGATTCATGCCCTCCCAGGACATTGATGCGTGTTTGCAAAAATGATCCCAGCAATGCGTTTAACGACAACGAATTAAATTGAACAATAAATCACCACCCCATGTGTCTTATGTAAACGCCGACGAAGTAGCCTGTTATTGAACTAGCCATGAAATAACTTCTTCCCTGCTTTTCGCTCCGATCAAACAAAGGAAAGCAAGTAACATAAGTAAACAGATTTAAAGATTGATTTCTCCACGTTTCCTTAATCTACTCGTTCGCTCAAGCGTTCGCAGGGAGACGTAGGCGCCCGTTTTAAAGGTACAAGGACTCCAATATCTTATACAAATCGACGGGCCATTTCCATCACGAGAATATCTTATTAGAGCATTCTCCAACCTTCGAGCCATCAAACGTCCGATAAGGTTTCTCTAATTACAACGTCTTCTGCTTCATGCCTTGATTCAGAAGTCACCCTTTAACTCTCAAGTCACCTTTTAGGCATGAAGTCTCCCCTTTAGTATGAAATCACCCATTTAGTATGAAATCACTCATTTAGTATGAAATCACTCATTTAGTATGAAATCACTCATTTAGTATGAAGTCACCCCTTTAGTATCTTTAGTATAAGGGTACCATTTAACCCTTTAATCCTGAAGTGACCCTTTCATTCTGGAGTCATTTTTTAATCCTGAAGTCACCCTTTAATTCTGAAGTCACCCTTTAATTCTGAAGTCACCCTTTAATTCTGAAGTCACCCTTTAATTCTGAAGTCACCCTTTAATTCTGAAGTCACCCTTTAATTCTGAAGTCACCCTTTAATCCTGAAGTCGCCCCTTTACTCTGAAGGCAGCCCTTAACACTGGAGGCTAAAGCCTCTCAGCAGACGCCTGCTCGTCCAATTACTCTCTCTGCGAGTTCTAATCATGGCTTTGAGCCAATTAAATTTGATTAACTTTTCATTATAGTCGATATTGTGCGATATTGTGATCTGCGGCGCAACATCTTATTACCATAGCCGCAAATTAGGTTTTCGGGATGATTAAAACAACCAGAGAAGGATTTAATAAACGTATGTGCTAATTAAAAGAAGGCGTACATTCCCGGTATCTGTAACATAAATATAATTAAATAGATAAATACATGTAACAAGAAAATGCAAATGGGGCAGCATTGTTCATAAGAAAATGTAGCTCTTCTGAATCCCACCATTCCCGAATTTAGAATCTTATCAAATTTCACTCTTCACTGGCATTAAATTTCTTTTGAGTACGCAGACAGATCATCAATTCATCATTTTTTTTCTTACATTTTTAAATTAAAAGAAAACGTTTTAAATACAAATATTATTCCATCTCATATTTACATTTTCTGCCCACCATTTTGAGACAAATCCAATACAGAAGCAATTATTCACCCCAAGTTTTCTTCACTTGCAAATCAAGATTGATTTTATTAAAGCGTGATTAATAATAACTTTTAAAATATGTATTTTCTTAAGTAATTGATTTTTATCCTGACCTGGAACTCCGCCATACATGCCTACGTGTATATGTAACCTACTTTAAACCCTAAAATTTGTGTGGATTTAGAGATTGTAAAAATAAAATAACCATTTAATCCTACATCGCGAGTATACTTAATCTAGAACTCTGAAATCGATCCGATTGGAAATTGGTTTATCATTTAGGTACATCAGCGCCTCGAAATAAGCAGGTACACTTAGAAGCGGAATACCTTCACGATATCATATTCTGCGCACGATATTTTTAGATATTTATTATAGCTTTTTATTGTCGGACATTGCATTCCGTGTAGTAAAACAACTCTTATTGCTTTTTTTCATGGCATATCCCGGGAGACAAGCTCGTAGGTTAGAGCAGTAACTCCTTTGCGGCATCATTCCGGCTTGGTTTGTCCGGGATATCCTCTTTAAACAACATTTTCTCCAATTTCGAAGCTGCCTATTTATAGGGAGACAATTCAATGATTCAGAGTTGCAAGAAATAAAGAAACTATAAAGTGTGTTTAAGCACGCCGGTATCAGACCGATCACTGCCCCTTTTGATATTACTACGGCATTTGCTGGATGTAGTTCCTTTTCCAAAGCAGTATCTATGTATCCTATCTGTCCTTGTATTACGGAAAATAATCATTCGATAACAACAATTTAGTTAAATTTCGCATTTACATTGAATATTACTTTTAATTTAGGCCACATTTAAATTTAAGTACATGCCTATGTTCATTTAATTTTTTTATGTATCTATTTATAGATATCATTCATTAATTTCGTACTTTAAAAATCCATCGAAAACATTCATTAATTTCCGCTTCGTTAAATTATAATTGAAATTTTCTTGGTGTGCAGCTTCGTATTTCATAAGCAAACATCGCAGTCTACCTTTGTTGTTAATAGCTATGCGCTTCACATAAAGCTATATTCATTAATTTAAAGCTGTTTAGAAATCTCGCTCCGCAGGGATCGCATATATGGGGATTATAACCGCAAATAACTTTGCTGGTGCAGTCGGTCGAATAGAAACTAAGGAATAAATTATTGTTAGCTGCAACAGCGTTAATTAAATTACATGTTGCCTCGGAGAGGTCTTTCTAATGCGTTATCCAGTAGGTTTTTACAATCGAAGGTTTTCAAAAGGTCCCAGAAGAATGCGATTGTCAGCCGGGGTCGCAGCGTTAGCAAGATTAATCTCTAACCCCAGCATCCATCTTAAGCGAGCCGAGCTAGATTAGTCTCGGGAAATAAAAAAAGTAATTGAAGATTTCTCGGGCAGGGAGAGTATGTAAAAACCGGTTGCCATCTCGGCGAAAAATAGAGAGAATTATTCAAGGCGACCGCTTAATCTGTTCCAATTTTTCTGGCCCTGGTGCCTTCAAGAAGTTCTATTTGCAAAGGGCGCAAAGTAGAAACGTAACAACGGCTAGCGTGAATATTTAAAAGCGCCCTATAACTCAGAGGGCTGCTGCAAGCGCCCGTTGGTAATAATTAACAATTTGCTTAATTGAAACTTCAATTAGGTAAATTGCCGCCTTCTAATGAAACAAACGTCCGCATCGATTATTCAAAATTAGATAAGTTAGATTTATAGTTCAAGGTTGCCTGCCGCGTGCCCTCGAACCTTTTTTCAGCGAACTGATTCCGCTGATCGTCTTCCAGATGGAATCGCATTAAGTTATATGCTAGAACACGAAATGAAGCAGAAGGAATATGAAATATGTTAGGTTGTTTGTAAGCTGGGAGTATTTTTCTTCTGCATTGCAGTAAAGAGATAGTTCAAACGTAAATGTACGTCGAGTCATGCAAAAATTTGTAAACTCTTGAAATGAAAATTATCTATTGTTACGTGCAATACGAGACGTATAAACAAGAGAGAATTTTTTCAAAGGTATCTCTCGGTGGTGTTTACTACAGTTTTGGACTGATTTATCACGCTATTAGTGACATCGAAACGAATCATCACATTAACAAATATTTCAAAGGTCTTATCTCAAATAGAGAGATAAAGGAGCGAATAAAGAACTAGATCTTAAGAAAATGATTCAAGGAAACCAACATACCTATAGTTCATTTAATGGTTGTTCAAGAATTTGTAACTTCCAATTCGTATGAAAGTTCGTCCATATTTTTGGAGCTTTAGATAAGAGCTGAAAGCAAAAGTAAAATTCTACTTAGTTTGTAAATGAGAATGAGATTAGCAAAACTAAGTGTACAATGTAACTAAATACTAGATACGCTTGAGAACCGTTTCTAAAAATAGGGTATTCCCATTTACAATTCCGCATGTACGAATGAAATCTCTTTGAGACGTTTAAGAGATTTTCCCAATTTAAGTATTAATGAAACAGAAGTGCAATGGCTTCTAAACGAAACCTCGGCTAAGTATCTTATTTAGATTCACCATTAAAATAGAGCGTCTACGTTAATATGTATGAACTTAAATCAAACCTACGCTAGACTTAGTCTAGCTCTAGCCAATATTGGATTTTGCTCGCAGGTCGCATGGACATTATTGTAGCATAAAGTTTGTTTCCGCCTACAGTTTTTAAATAAATAAAAAGCAAGTTCAACACGCTAATGGTCAAATTTAAAAACATTAGATACATAGTTTTGCCATTAGAGTAAATTTCCATAATATCCCCACGGTGAACAGAGGCACTCGTGCATTCAATAAGTCATAGCTCCCTTTGTTGCAGATGTGGGACCTCATCATACCAAACGCTCATCTCGCAGGATAGAGCTGATAAAGCGCTCAGGACCGCAATTCAGAACTACTTCCATTATGTTTGAGTTTCCATAACAGACGGCGCTACAACGGCCGCCGTTTCTCTTTACGAAATTTTCAAATGTTGAAGAGTGATGCAAGCGAATATGCGCGACTTCTGCTCGGCCGATAATCCGCAGGATGACAAACTGAAGGATTCCGTTTTTCTAGCACTTACAGCAATTGATTTCTAAGGAGTTTCCGGCAACACTCCTGCACAGCACAAAAAGCAAGTTTAGTTCTTCACAATGGCAGATCATGATCCCTTCGAGGAGGAGGTAAGGAAAAATGAATTCTATAAACGCGGAATTTTAGCAAATCTGCATTCTCTGGTGCACGTCCAAAGGTCAAGCTTAAATATTAAATGCGCTCAGGGCGCAATAAAGAGTAAAAAAGTTCTCGCTGAAGTTATTTTCTGGCATTCCGCACCGGCACATACACGCTTTAAATCGCAGGTTCTTGAGTTTTGGCCATCGAAGCGAAAACTTGGCAAAATCCTGCAGATGCAGTTAGCTAGCGTGATGTATAAATACAATTGTGGGATATATTAATTTATTTCTGGTTCTCTCACAATCTCCCTTTGTTCCGTGAGAGATGTTGGAGGTTTCCAAAGGCAGCCATAGCCTCATTCGTGCTCACTGCTGTTGGCGTGGGTTTAATTAAATCGCTTAATGAGTTTGTATTAGGTGAATTAATGAGTCTCAAAAAACTCCACCTTAGATCCCGCGCTGCTTGCTAGTTAGATTATTTAACTAACTCGTGGAATGGATTTGTCCGGAGCGAATTACTTATACTTTTAAGTCGTTCATTTCCACGGCACAAGCAATGACATTTACCTTAGGAAATAAATTGTATATTCTTAAGAGGTTTTTCCAACTCCCTTTAGTAACTTTGCGTCGTCTTTCGAGGAACATTTCTCCTTCTTTTTACCATTTCTGCCAGTTATTTATTTCTTGTTCGTTTTTACTCAACTTTTACTCGCTGTGGTACGTACTGGTATTCACCGCACATTCTTTGCCCTACTACAGTTGTAAAGCAGGTGATTAGACGCAATGGCGGTTGAACTTCTTAATGAGCAGAAAATGTTTTATACGAGCTGTACTTACGTTTATACAACTACTAGTATGTTAGATAAAATATCAAAATTTAAACCCGTATACTTTCTTACGAGAGTAACACAACTTTTGAAAAAAGCATGTTTGTTTATAAAGCAATTTAGTTACATAAAAGTTGCTTACGACTACTGTCGCTACCACTGCCAACTTCTTTTCTTCATTATTGACGTAGTTTGGTAGACCCCCCGTTTTAATTTACAGACTTGAAGAAATGTTTTTAAAATCAGATAACCTAAGCAACTAGATAGCGCGTCGTATACAATCACCCCGCCGAGTACCATGGAAATTTTTTCCTGTCCATGGGTTTGTGCTTTAAATTTTCGTTGATTGATCTTTAACCAAACCAATCTATTTCCCTCAATCTTTAGATAGAATATCTACGATGTATTGCTGAGTAAGTTGTCGGACTTCCAAAATAGAAGTAAAACAGATATTCGTTACCATTGACTTATACACATACTTATACTTCTTTCACTAAAACAAACTTCTTTTTTTATAGTAGTAGTGCCCTTGTCGAACGGAATGTGTGGTGCCCGTCCTAATTCTCCTGTTGGAAACAGAATAGAATAACACAGACGTCAGCCATATCGATGAGTTTGATGGTGGTTTTGCTGATAATTTCTGTTCTGCTGATCATCTTCAAGTAAACTCCTTAGTTTCCCTGGTGGAGGAATATCTCCTTCTACAGCTTTGAATATCACTCCAATTAATAGACATTTCTGGAATTATTTGCTATTTTCCTTTCTTTTTTCCTCTATATAGTAGATTCAAATCTAGTAACTTTTTTTAATTGGGTTAACTGTTCTCATTATATCGTAAAGTTCCTTTAAGAGGCAGCTAGTCATACCTTAAAACGTATATTAGATATTTTTTCGCGTAGGAATAAGATATCGTCGTGAAACAAACGGCATAATATTCCATTTTTTTTTCTCCTAGCCTGTTAGCATTTTGT
>JAWQRP010005847.1:0-10285 GCA_033557875.1 Quadriops clusia
TTATGTACTTACTTGTAGTAAGACACATTGTTCTGAGCCTTATTAACTTTCCTCGAATCATTTCTGCAACTTACTACAGCACATTTCCCCATTTTCAGATATTTTTATTCCACACTCTCACAATATTCACTAGCGTAATAGAGGGCCCGCTACGAATGTTCAGCGATTGTCGGTAAATTTACCTCACCTCGCTCCGTCCATGAGCGAAACGGGTGCGCATACGATTTGTCCTCTCCCTTCCCTATATATTATTAAATCTCCTTGGAAATCCACTTGTTTTAATATACAATATAAATATTCATTTATATGTTCAATTTTCACAAAGGTTAAAGTATCTAATCCAATGGACACCCCGAAAATGGCAAATACTGGATTTTTAGTTTCACCAGGAACAGAGAATAGAATTGTTATTAAACCTTTAATGGACGATGCCACTCCTACCTTAGAAAGTATTGATATTGAAAAGAGGCAATGCTTTTTCCCATATGAAAGAACTTTACAATTTTTTAGGTAAGTTTAATAAATAAAGAAATAGTAGTATATAATACGTATCTATATAAAATACGTCATTTATTTACAGGATATATTCTAAAGACAATTGCAGATTAGAATGTGAAGCTAACTATACTCTACAGACTTGTGAATGTATACCATATTACTTACCAAGTAAGACATCCCTCACTGCAATAATGAAATCCGATTATAGCAATATAATTTAAAAAAAATGTATTTCAGGGAATCCTGATACTTTTATTTGTGGGAAGAAACAAGAACAATGTAGTGCAGAAGCAGCAAGTAGGAAACCAAATATAAATAGAAAAGAATTATGCCTTTTATTCATTTTTATAATTTGCAGCTGTAATAGGAACGTTAAGGCTAAATGGGTGAGGTTGATTACTAGCTTCGAGTTGAATTTATTTAAGAATTTTTCAATTTTTCTTTCAGAACCAACTGCAATTGCCTTCCTGGATGTTTCGAGTTGAGCTACACGACATCGACGAGCTTTGGAAAATTAACAAATAAATTCCAAGTAAAAGAACGAATCCTAGGCGATACAGATCTAGATTATTTTATGTACGATATATTTTAATATCCAGCTTATATTTTTCCATGCTTATTGGTTGAATTTTTCAGGGAAAACATGGTAATTATGCACTTTTTCTTCGACGATAATTTATTTAGGAAAAACACCAAGAGTGAACTATTTGGATTTACCGAATTTCTATGTAAGGAAAATATAAACTTCTGTTTCAATTTAAACGAACCAATTCCAATGTTTCAGCTAACACAGGAGGTTTGCTGGGGTTATTTATTGGGTTCAGTTTCTTGAGTATTGTTGAAGTTATTTACTATTTAACACTTAAGTTACTTTGTAAGACCGTTAGGAACAAAAAGAAAATCAAACCGAAGAAGGATGCACAAACAGTTTATCCTTATATGAAATAAATGTTAGCACTATTTACACATATACAGTGTGGACACATCAAATGTGTACACCCCATTGGGATGTTAAAGGCGAAGATCGCCTGCACCAGATACAATGGACGGGTGTACACATTTGGCGTTCCGCATAGTAACATTTCACTACACGTTAAATTATTTTTAAAACTATTATGTAGGCAACCAGATATACGTATTAAAACCATACCATACTTCACAGCTAAGCTGTGCTATGTAAAGGCAGGTCGATACGCTACGTTTTATCGAACGTTTTGTTCGGTAAAAAATCGAATTAAATGAAATACAGTAATCCCTCGATATTCGCGAGCATTAGGTTCCTCGAAAACGTCGCGAATAGTGAGTCTATCTCATTATGTAATAAAGGGGGTTACGTTCCAAGGTGGTTCATAAAGGTATAAAATACTTATTCAAAGTTTTTTTTATTTTTAATTATGTGCACTCGCAGAAAAATTAAATGTTCGTTTTTTGTTGGCCGGGCATATCGTTGTGCTATTTTAGCCTATATTAGTACCCTGCTGTATTTATGGATCAAACTACGACCCTTCAGTACAAACGATATGCGCGGCCAACAAAAAACGGACATTTAATTTTTCTCTGAGTGCACAATATTTTGATAAATGGTAAATGTAATGTATATAGTTAATTATTAAGAAGATACATTTCAATTAATTTTACAATAACTTATGATTTTTGATTGCTACCAATCGTGTTTTTCCATTCTGCAGTTGCACTCTCTACCTCTCCCTCTAAAATTTTAAACTCCGAACTAGGAACGAGTCATATTTTATGGGTTTTCAAAAAGCTGTTGTTGTAGTGTCGAAATTTCTCTCAGGTGTTTTGACGAGAAATATTCGGTGCAGAAACCATTTCAATTCTATGTGAAAGCAGGATCAAAACTGAGAAATACTGTAAAGCGAAATGTAATGGTGGGGTGGCTTTTATTTTATGGAAATCATTTCATCAACATGGTGTATAAAATACCTGGAATTGTTTTCGCGATTGATGGCTCTTTTATGAACCGCATTGTTAAAGTTTTATAAACAAAATAAACATTCATTCGCGAATAATCGAAATCGCAATTCGCGAATATGGATTTTATGTCACATTTGTATAGTCGCGAATAATCGAAACTAGTGAATTTCGAATTCGCGAATATCGAGGGATTACTGTATATATACACGGGGACAGATTACATGGATCCTACGCCACATTAGTTTGTTCAGACTATGAAGAGTTCGTTTTAGTCGCTCTCGTGTATAGACAACAAATCTTCGATTTGTCAAATCGAAACAAAACGAAAACGGAAATAAAAAACAGATCGACCGAGTACTCGTTTTCCTTGACCGACAAACTCTGTGACAAAAGGTTTGTTAAAACGTAGCGTGTTAACCTACCTTAACGTCGTGACATAACAGTTGGTACCATGTAATACGTTGGGAATAAATATTTTTAGTTGGCAGAACCGTCAATTTGCACCACTCCGATCCTAACTTTCTGTACGATTTATCAATACAATTTTGACGTTATATTGAGCAAAGTTTGTGGTTATGTAGTAACTACGGTCAAAATTAATAAATCTAGTTGAATTAAATAATTAGTTTTAAGTATGGATGCGACAGTAAACGACTTTTTGAAGGAAATAAACGAGTTAGCGCCTCCTAAGGCAAAACAAGAGGAATGCGGTAAGATCTTTTTCAATTGGTTTTTGAGTTAGGTCTAAATTCAATACAATCCTTCAACTCATTGATTTCTCGAATTGTTTTTATCAGTTTGTTGAACTGAAATTATTTCTATTCGTAGATTGGCATGAGTGCTTTGATGAACAAACTGGATTTCCATACTATTGGAACGTCAAGTCGGACAAAGTAACTTGGGAAATCCCCGAGGAGTATAAAAACTGGAAAAAAACATCATCGAACAACTCTAATGAATCGTCCCAAAGTCTGAGGAAACTTCCTGAAAGGAAAAAGCCAAGTTCGAAAAATTGCGATGAATTTCTCAAGTATGCTAAAAAGAAAAACACTTCTGGTACCAGTTCAGATGATGAGTAAGTTTCATATTTGAATACTGAGTACAAATCTTTATTCACTACCAATTACTTTTTAGGAAAATTGTTTTAATATCCTCGTACGGTGGAGACACTGATACCGAAGATGAAGGAGAATCCTTCAGTGAAGAGGATCGAGCGGATATCAAAAAGGTTACAAACGTAGCACCGAAAACTAAGGTACAGTAATATTATGAAATTGTCTAAAAAATATTTTAAATAGAAAAGTTCTATGTCAATGGTATTTTTATGATTTGGTCTGTACGTAGAGCCAGTCAGAATGGTACAAAACGATCAGAGGCATGCGCATTAGGCAAGGAACATGTGCACGGACGTATTTTTATCATCTCTGACCGTTTCGTACTGCTCTACGTACAGAGCTTTTATTTTGAATACCATTAAAAGTCAATGATGAAAAATCTTAAGTGACAGCGTAATAAAAATTTTACGCAATTGGGCACTAAGTTTTCAACCTGAGACTTTAATTATTTAAAATACAATAAGTCATGATGAATTACGATTGTTTGAGTTTTGATACGAATGTGTCTGAAAAATTCACAATCACTGATATAAAAATAAATCTCCATAGTACTATTTCATTTATTGGATACGTTAGGTCTATGATATTGAATTAAAAACAAAAAGGATTTGCCATTTCGTTTTGTATTTTTCAGGCGTTTCACATATACATATTATGATTATAGACTTCTTCTATAGGGAAATATTTTAATAAAATCTTTTTTTCCAAAATTACACCTAAAGAGTTAACTCTTAACAAAAGTACTTTTGAACTAGAAACTATTGAGGTAGAGATTGGTGCGTATCCTAGTACACACAAATTGATTAAATTCATAAATTGTGACGTAATCTGACAAAAGGATCTTATCTTGCCGGGGGTCGAAATTGACTTTTTGCTATCATAGGATAAAGTACAAAATTTTGAAGAGAACGCCGCAAATATCATGCAAAAGTTTCAAAAAATTGTTAAAGTTATGGGACTTCGAATTTTGAAATACAAAAGTTTCGTTTTGAGATAATGGAGGTTAAAGTTTGACTTTTACATTTGTACACTGTCTTTCTTCTAGTTGAAAAATGAATTTGTATGCTATCTACAGGTTAAAATATGAAATAAAACCGATTTGTAGTTAACCTTAAGATAATATTATGTAGGTGTAGCATTTCTTACGAATACACAAAACATGAAATTTTGAACCAAACTCATATTTTATATTGTACTGAAAATTTTCCTTGGCAAGAAAGGTCCCTTTGGTCAGATCACGTCACAATTATGATTTTCATTAAATTTTATGCTGCAAAATATGGACATTGTTATGCGCAGAATCATTCTGGCGATTACAATTTGTAATAACAAGACCTTAAAAACTACGTATTTTCAAAAGTTATCTACGTTTGCGTGGTAACAAAATGTCATAGAGTGTACTGAATTAATTTCTGAAATTTTATTGTCCTAACTTGGTAAATAGAGTGGTATTAATAAATAAATGTTTCCCGTGCATGCGCACTTTTTTTTCAACAAAGTTTATGCTGTTGTAAGCAGAATGACTTGCAGAACTGAAATATAAAAAAAAATTGCTCTTCATTATCATTTTAATAGATTCATGTATGCCTCCGCAAAAGCCAAGATAGAACAAAATTTTACTAGGATTTTTTGGAGCCCTTTATGCACTGAGTAAATCTTTGAAATTTGTATTGCCCTAACATTGTTAATACAGGGTGAGTTTTTTAATCTGCAAATTTTATTCTAGTGTTAAGGCTATAATTACTTGCAGAGAAAAGATCTCCGTTTAAGAAATAATGTGTGGTCTGTCCTTTGTTGTCAACGCAGTCATAAATAACTCATCTGTTAGGAAGGGGTGATTGCAGGGACTATAGCCGCTCATGAATTAAAACAGGTGGTATATAAAAATGCCGACAAAGGAAGCAAAATTGAGTCGGTGGATCGCTAATTTGTGTAGAACGGAAGGTAACGCACAATGCGGTGCGCACCGCCTGGCGGTTTTGAAACCGAGTCTGTAACTGGACAGAACGATCACAAGCCTATTGTTACGGGTTAACTTCCGGATTCGGTATCGCTCGAAGCTATGTATATCGATTGTAAAAAATCTCGCACCAAAGCACGTTTAAGGTCATTGTAAAGAATTTAGGCATGATTAATTGAATAGCTCTCTACTTAAAGATCGTTTCCGTTACCTTTCACACTTTCCGACTTGTTGGGTATTAGAGGGACAGAGAGAAAAGATTCCCTCTTCTACCTACAAGCTTACAAGCAACTTTCAGAGACAATAATTACACAAGTTGCTTTCCATCCAGCCACCAACTCGGTTTCAAAACCGCCAAGCGGTGCACACCGCTTTGTGTGTCATCTTCCATTCTACACAAATTAGCGATCCACCGATTCGATTTTGTTCCCATTGTCTGCATTTTTATATACCGTGTGTTTTACTTCATCAGCGGCTATAGCCCTAGCAATTGCCCCTTCCTAACAGATGAGTTATTTATTTGTGACTGTGTTGACAACAAAGGACAGAATGCACATTATTTCTTAAACGGAGATTTTTTCTCTGCAAGTGATTATAGCCTTAACGCTCAAACAAAATTTGCAGATTAAAAATACTCATCCTGTAACAAAGTTATTTAAGGTGAACGTCTTAGGTGGCCTACCCTGTTTATATAATAATGCCAAAAAATTAATGTAATATTAAAATCACCATTGGTGCTACTTAAAAGAATGCCCTTGATAAATTTTATAAAAGGTTTCAGATTTTTCTTCATTGAAAATTGCCAAAAGGAAAAGTCACTCAAGTAACAGTAATGATGAAGATACTGCCGACATCAAAGTACAAACTTCAAAAGAAGTAACTGAAAACTTTCCTACAGACTTCAAATTCAATGCAAATTCCAATGATAAAAATGCGGCAGCGTCTACTAAAGTGAAAGAAACAAGTGGAATGTCTTTGGTGGCGGGATATGGTGACTCGGATAATGATCAGGAAGATGAAAAAACACCTGAAAAGAAAGTTCTTTTTCCAATTGAGCCAGTAGAACCCCCTTCGGCTCATAGCACATTGTTTCCCATACCAGCTGTAATTGATGTTAAACAGTTTGAACTATCCAAACCAGAAGAACCGAAAACTTTGTTTGCTACGAATGAAATATTAGATAGCAAACCTTTTCAACGGAAGCGAAAGATAGGAATTGATTTTGTTAATCATCTCCCTGTGGACAAAAGCAAAAACAAGTTGGAATCACCCGAACAATTGAAACCAGGTTTAGGGTTTAAAACTGCTGGTGCTGGAGAAAGTTGTTTATTTAAACCCATTACTTTTATCAAGTCTGATATATTAAACCCTGAACCGAAGGTAGAAGAAAAAAAAACTGATGTTACGATAGATATAAAGGATGAAAATTTATTGAAAGACGTTGAGAATACACAGTTAATTTTACGAGAAAAATTAGGGTTTTTGAGTGAAAGAGAAGAACCAGCGTCAGCTGTGCAAAGTATGGTAATTCAGCTAGAGGTGAGAAGGCATATACTCACTTTCATTTCATAATTTTATATCCCATACTAATTTTTTTGCAGACTTTATATGTAGCTTTAAAGGCAGGTGGCCTAAGCACAAGTTACCTTTATAAATGGTTAAACGATACATGCGCTGAATTAGTTAAGTTGGAAAAGAACGCTGCCCCAACAGGATGGACGTTACAATGGGATAGGTATGTTCTTTATTTTACAGTTGTTCTTACTTTTACCAGACCGAGATTTTGTAATGTTCGCATAACCTAAACATCTGCATTTTTATTACTCATTGTAATGACTTCAATTATCAAGGTGAAGATTTTCAACTTCTCTGAAGGTAAGATTATTATTTTTTTCTATTTATTCCTTATTTTAAATATATACATATATTTTAGCAGAATGACAATTTACTTTTTTAATTGTCGTTTATTTTCTATATTAACTGTAATTTCTATATGTTTAGGATGTTACTGGAATTCCGCAAGATGTTTCAAAGAAAGCCAGGAAGATTATTTTTATTTTATATTATTGTATAGCTTCTTTAATTAATTAAGAATTGTTATATCTGTAAGGTACAGGTACAGTATATTAAATTATATGGTGAAAATTAGTATAAATAAAAGTTTTCATTTATTTATATTACATGCATAACATTCTCTTATTTAATATTAGATTCTTGCACTTCATAAGAAGGTTTACTTGCATATTAGTGAATTATGAATACACAAGAAGGGCATGATTTAAAAAAAAATTAATATAATATTTAATAATCTCGTTTTTTATTATTATGTAGAGCAGATACTAAAAAAAATATATATACATAAAATTACTTATGAAATGCAAAAACCTACTTAACTTTAACATTTTCTATATAAATAAATGTAATGTGAAAAAATGTTTAAATTCTTTTTTAACAAAAATTGCGGTGAAAAAGAATTACATATTTAAATGTCACATCTGATATATGAAACAATTTTCTTTATTAAAAGTACACAGATTATTGAACATTTTAGGTCCAACAAGAGGTATTACTACTCCAATAAAGAAACTGGTCACTGTCAGTGGAATTATCCGAATGTAGATGTAATTAGCAGTGAGGATGATGCCATGGATATATCTACTACACCACCTCCGCCAGAAGAGGAATTATTACCGCCGCCTCCCCCAAAAATTAGTGACGATCCTATGGATCCACCACCAGCACCCATCATCAGTAATGTTAAAGAAGGTAATTTTGTCAAATGGAGGAATCGTGGCCGATGCTTTTATTGTTATTTAAATATAAACTTTTGAAGATCTGGTAAATTTTTGAGACTAACAACTAATTCTTTAAAGACCAAAAACCGTCCCCTGAAGCGACAACATTTTACCAACCTACACCTTCAACTGCATCTTTGCCTGCATCTGATCAACCATTGCCACCAGGTGTAGATCCTCCAGATGTGCAACTTCAGCTTCAGCAAGTGGTAAGAATACAAAGTTTAGATAAAATTAGTTTTTTGTAAAGTACCTAGTAATGTTTAAATGTATTAATGTGAATGTTTTGTTTCAGAATAATTTTTCTACTGCACAACCTAATGATACCCTTACATCAGCTTTGGATTCATTTTACTCAGATATTGCTGCTTTAGAATCACAAACTAACCAAGTTCCATCGACTTCACAATCCGAACCTGAAGTACCTGCACCGGATGTAGCATCAATTCCACCTAAGAAAAAAAAGGTAAACCATCCCGATCAAACATTCTTTAATTTTACTGCATATGAGGAGTTATCGCTCAAAAGAGATTTGTCTCAGTAATGTAGGTCCGAGACATAAGTGAAAAATCAGGTGAATAAATGCTTGTTTTAATGGAAACAGTACCTTTCACTATGCCATCTAGATGGTACAAAATTTTATAAATGAAATTGAGACATAAAAATGATATGTTTGTTGGTAAAGTTTAAGAAGATGCTTTAACTCAATTTTAAATTTTTTTAATAAATCTCATTTTGATTGTTAGCTTATCATATAATATATGGAGAATACATGGAAACAAAATTACACTCCTTGACTGAAAACATCTTTGAGGCGTTATAGAGTTTGTTGGCCGAATAATACTATGTGAGCATTGTAAAATGAGCCGTAGGTACAGTGAGCTTCAGAAAAATAAAGACAGCTTTGGCTATGCGTCTATGTATAGCATAGCCAAAGCTGTCTTTATTTTTCTGACGCTCACTGTACATACATATTTAGTATAAATATTCATTTTCAACTGCTTGTGATTTTAGTGGATGCTTTTACGTTTGAAATATTCTAAATATGTTTATCCATAAATGTGCAAATATTTTTTTGTTTTATGTTTTAAAGGCAGTTTTTTACTTGTTTATATAATATCGATCTGTTTTCACATCTTGTTCAAGATATTAAATAGATTATTTTGTATCCCATATAATAAGAGCCTCTGATTGGTTAGCTAGTGTGCGATTATCGGTGATTACTCTGATAAAACAGCATGTTGATTTCTCTTAGGGACATAGCTTAGCAACTTCTGATATGTTGCTTCAAACAATTAACACGTCAAAATAAAATGATATGGCGATATGTTTTATATGTAAACTAGACAGGAGCCCGATTTTTGCAAATCGGGTGATTCTAGAACGTGTGCAATTCTCAATTGGACTCCTTCTCTTGCAAATAATTTTTTTTAAGATTCTGAAGCTGAGGAATTGACCTGTCTTATAGACTGTTGCTATTTACTACTGCCGGCTTCTTCTCTTCGTTATTTGCGTCCTTTAGTGGATGCCCCCGGTTTAATTTACAGACTTGAAGAAATGGTTTTAAAATCAGATAACCCTAAGTAACATCAAATACTATTTAACATCTTGATTTTTGACGCTGTCACAAGTGACATATTTACCTAACCTAATTTTAAGTTTCTTACTGACTGACTAGTAAACAAACTTGTTTGTAAACACTGGCATGCGTCCTTCTCTAACGTCAACGACAACGTATATCTATCCCGTGGCGGGAATTTTGAATCCGTTTCGAACTTTTCAGATTTCTTAAAAATTTGGTAATATTTTTCAAAATTTCATAAAGATAAAATGCTCTTTATGTTGTAACGTGTGCCGCCACAGCGAGATTTTGTGCGATAATCGATAAGATAAAAAAAATAATTAAATATTTTGCCAAAAGGGCGTTGTAGTTACCTTTCAAATCATGTTTTAAAGCATCTGCGAAAACCTCATCATATTCC